>WSYH01003199.1:0-71133 GCA_036426205.1 Ascaphus truei
TGACAAGGAACAGGCACACACCTGCTGTTTAGTCTGCACACACTCACTCTGCTCACAACAGCTCCTTGCAGCACTGCATACCTCTGGCATCATGAACCTGCTATGTATTTTAACTTTTTTCTTTCTCCTGGCCTCATGGAGATGTTACTCCCTCTATCCACTACAAACTCTTCCATCCTGGCCCACACCCAACATCACCATACACCCTGGACTACTCAAAAGCCTTGCACTATCTACTGAATGTTGGTGGAGAACTCTAAAAACCAGCACACCAACCACTGCTCACTCAAATGGCAAATACCACAAATTTACAACTTGCAAACAACTACCCAAATTTCTACTCCTACACTGGCGACACACTTTATTCGAGCTCGGCTAGTCCCACGAATTCGGGTATACCCGGGTGTATTGAGGTTTGTGACTGTTTTCTGCCCGAGTGCATTGAGGTATTTTCCAGGCAGGGATTGAAGCATTTTATTCCCGCTGGCTGCAATACTGCACAGTATATATTTATATACTGCATTACAATTCATGAATTTATGCCATCTTGTATACCACGCGCATCATTGCAGCCTTTAAATCCTAATCATTATCATTTAATCAGATCACCGCCCCGTCATGCCGCATGAAACCAGGCCTTGGGAAGGCACTGCAAGTGGGGCTTGTCAAGGTGAGGAGCGGCGCATTCCAGGTATCTATCTGCCTTTACATACTGGGTATTTGCTCGAATAAAGTGTGTCGGTGCAGTACTATTACTCTCTTTAGCAGGTGATATTGAACCTAACCCAGGTCCTCCCATTTCAGCTCTGTCCCATGCCCCTGAGAATTCCACCTTTAAATTCCAAAAAGGGCTATCTGTCACCCATATAAACATCCAGAGCCTGCTTCCCAGACTGGACGAACTAAGGGCATGGTGCCTTATGCATAAACCCAAAGCCATCGTTCTTACAGAAACATGACTATCCCCTAAAACCCCTGATGCAAATATCGCCATTCAGGGATACACCATTTTTAGGAGAGATAGGTCAAAGAGAGGAGGAGGGGTGTTATTTTATATTGCAGACACATTACAATTTACACTGTTAAATTGCCCCACAAGCCCACCCTCTTTTGAAATTCTAGTTGGCAAAATCTGCCTCCCCTTTTCTAAGCCCATCTTGCTTGCAGCCATCTACCGCCCCCCTAAAGCCCCTCTACAATCGCTGACTGATATCACCCAATTTCTTGGCTCCATTTCCTCTCTGAATGAGAAGAGTGAGCTTTTAGTTCTTGGGGATTTACTTTCAAATTCAATTGGCTGACACCTAAAACCACAAAAACCAGGTACAACTTTTTCAAGTCAATTAACCTATCGCTAAATCAGTTCCCAACACACATCGACCATACCTGAAATCGCATGACCCATTCCGTGCTAGACTGGATTTATCCTCAATAACCCCCAGCCGGAATCCAATCATCTCGTTCTTCCTTCGGCTATTGTCAGTGACCATTGCAATAGTTGTACTTGGTGTAAGGGAAAAGTTAAATTGACACCATGTCAAGCCCTACAACGTTCTCTCACTTAGAACAATTTAAAAGTTCTTAACCCACAACAGTTTCTGGATGCCTTACAACTGCACAATGGCACAGAACTCGATTTAATTACCGACCCTGATTTGCACTCGACTATTCCAATCGAGTTCTTATCAAGTCTGCGATATACCATGCTTCCACTACACAAAATAATGTGATACGGGGGGCCATACTCTTCCAATGGGTTACAACTGACCTGTATATTGCACTGCTATACAGCTCAGGGATACCTTGTGGAAAAAAGCTTAGACAATAAGAACTGGCACTTACCAAGGATCTCAATCACACAGATGCATGTAGGAACATGTGCACGAAGGCAAACACGGCCGTGCATAAAGCACACCCATTTACCTGACAATCTCCACCAGATATACATCAAAACCAGCTAACTTCTGGACGGTTATCAACAATAAATCCAGCCTCCGAAACCTTTTACATCAACAACCAAGTAATATCACTAAGGGGTATATACTTGACCAAACTCCCAATGAACATTGCAAATGCATTTCAATGATTATCTTTGGGGTTTGTGCCACTAACGGTATTTAGCGAAAAGCAGCATCAATACCGCCAAAACCTGTCTCAGTCCTGGGTGCAGTAACCGCCTATAGTCCCACCCCCGTTCCCAACACTGCCCACAATTTTCCAATTTTTTGGCCCAGATTATCAAGATGGAGTATTACATAGCGCCCTCAAAACTAAACTAAGCAGCAAATGTGGACCCGACTTCTACATACTAGGTGTCCTGACGACTTGGTTTTTTTTTGTGCCGCCACGCCATTTTGGCCAAAACCAGACTTGGTTCCATAGTACATCTATCTCTGTCTGGTCAGCCATAATCCCTAGACCCTGGAAAATACTGGCCAGAGTGTCCCAAATCTCAAAAGGGGGACAAAAAACACTGCTCCAAGACGACCAATCCACTTCTCCAATATGCTATCCAAAATCATGGAAAATGGTATCCACGTCCCATTAAGCGATTACTAACAGCAACAGAGACAATTCCTAAGCCAATTCCATCTGGCTTTCGTCCCAAACACTCCACCGTAATCCTTACCTGCTTAAAAGTTTGCATTGGAATATCCAGTTATAGTGCGGAAGTGGAACGTGGGATCAGACCACTGGTGCAGTATTCCTAGATTTTTGCAGAAAGGCTTTTGAACAGTTGATCATGCTTAATCCTGCATTACGTATAACTCAGAGCTCTGGAATGGGACGCATGCTTTTAAAACTGGTTTCAGTCTACCTATCAGGAAGATCCACACATGTGTCCAGTCGCGGCTTAACTCAACAACCCCCTGGATATCAACTGTGTGTCCCCGCAAGCTCCTGTTTTTTTTTCTGGGCCCTACTCCTTCTCAGTGTCAATTAAGTATCTTACCACATAGCTGTGTTAAGGAAGCCTCAATCACCATGTATGCAAGATACAACTACCCTATATGCAACAACCATGAAGCCTCTCTGTACCATTCGCAACAAATACTTCAGTCGACGTTTTTGAGATCTCAAAACGGTGATTTCCCAAAACAACTGTTTTTAAAAACTTACAAGTACTGTTGATACAATAGATTTGGGACCAAGACTAAACTTTGTAAAAGCTTCCGGTGCTACTGAGCTCCTGAATTAGCACTCAACGCTACCACACC
The DNA here is from genome assembly GCA_036426205.1 of Ascaphus truei. Classification (NCBI taxonomy): domain Eukaryota; kingdom Metazoa; phylum Chordata; class Amphibia; order Anura; family Ascaphidae; genus Ascaphus; species Ascaphus truei. The sequence goes on from WSYH01003199.1 coordinate 3,219, forward strand.
AACCCAGAACCACCTGTCACAATAGCTATTAAATACTTGGCTTCATGGTGTTGACCTCCCACTTACCATCGGGATAGACATTGATACCCCTAACACCAAAGAGGCTTTTTTTTTGCCAAATTAGGGGTACTTTGAACAGGAAACAAATCTACCCTATTAGTCTTACTGGTCAGAAAGCGGATGCGCACAGCAGATGCTAATGCAATATTGACTATGGGGAGACAGAATTTAGTATATGGCTCGGGCAACCTCAAACCCACGTTCTATTTAGCACACCTTGAACAACCTCTACAATTCCAATTTGTCGTTTGGGTTATCCAATGCACCTACAATCACACATCACAGTTGAAATGCTCAAAGAGGCTAGATTGGTCAACACTAAGGGGGGAGTCTAGTGACGCAAATCCACCTTTCCTGTCTTGTCTTTAAATTCGATTCATGGCAATACACAGCTACTGAAACAAGCTCCTCACCCCTACCACTTGCGAGCATATCACCTGAGATCAAAACCTCCCCCCAAAAGGACTGTTCATTGGTACCTCATAGGCCTCATCAAAGTATATCCGGACGTTCCTCCTTCCCCTAACGTGCAACTCCCAAAACTTGGAAACAAATTCTACCAGAGACTCTCACTAATCCACCACCAGTTTAAGTTCTTTCAAATCAACGGCGCTTTCTCACATTTAACCTGGCTGTAATGTTTCATACGTATCATAATATATATTTCTTTAAACTGTGCATGCAATGTATTGTATATAATGTATACCCTGTTCATTTATGTAGTACTTTTGTAAACCATGTTATTTGTGTTTACTCTGTGCCCCTAGGACATACTTGAAAATGAGAGGTAACTCTCAATGTATACTCCCGGTAAAATATTTTATAAATAAATAAATAAATAATTGTATTCTTCATTTTTTTCAGCTGCGACTCTCTTCCGGGGTATTTTATCTTCCATCTGCTTGCCACCCATGGTTCTTCCTCTTCTTTGGGAGGTCCTTCCTCCTCGGCGTGTGGTTAAAAAATGAGACGACATAGGCCTTTAAAGGCCTATGATGTCACATTTTCGTCATTGTTTCCACGGCCTGATTGGGCCGTGAAAACCATGGTGTTTTGGCCGATACAAAAAAAAAATGATGACGTCATTAAAGGCAATAAAGCACAGCCAATAGAATGGCTTTGCTTCAATTGCCTTTAAGATTGATGTATGAAAAGAAACATGGCCGGCCTCAGAGTGGTACGGTAGCCAATCAGAGCGTGGGACAACTCCAACCCCAACTTGATTGGCTTAGTACACCATGCTGACAGAGGGTTTGGGGTGAGAACGGATTATGGACGGTCAGTGGAAAGCCTGTCACATGGTACTAGAGCATGTGTCAGTTTACTGTATCTTGAGTTAAGGAAGCCTCAATACACATGTATGCAGAGGACACAATCCTATATGCACACAGCCATAGCCTCTCTGACCTTCAACACATACTTCAGTCTGACTTTTTGAGGACGAAAAACTGGATTTCCCAAAACAAACTTTTTTTTAAACACTGACAAGACTGGTAACAATGGTATTTGGGACCAAGACTAAAATTTGTAAAGCTTCAAGTGACTGAGCTTCCTGAGTAGAACCAACGCTTAACACACCTAACACCTGTCACTAGTTTTTAAATACTGGGCTTATGGGTTGCACCCCACTTAACATTCGGGATGACATTGATACTGACAACCAAGACCTATGCCAAAATAGGAGGTACTTCACAGGAACAAATCCTCCCTAAGTCTCCTGGTAGAAAGCGTATCACATAGCAGATGCTAATGCCAATTATTGACTTTGGAGACATAGTATATGGCTGGCTCCTCAAACCCACCTTAGCAAACTTGACACCCTCTACAATTCAATTTGTCGTTTTGTTCTCCATGACCAACTACAACACACATCACTGCGAAAGCTCAGAAGTAGAACTAGATTGCGTCAACACTAGAGTCTAGGCGCAAAGTTCACCTTCCTGTCTTGCCGTTGAAAATTCTTCGTGGGACAAGTAAACAGCTACCTGAACAAGCTCTCCTCACCCCTCAACCACTTGCCAGCACTTATACCTGAGATCAGACTCCAAAAGACTATTCATGGTCCCAAGGCTCAACAAAGTATCCGGACGTTCCTCCTCCTTCCAGTGCATCCCAAAACTGGAACAACCTACCAGAGACTCTCACATCCACCACCAGTTTAAGTTCTTTCAAATCTAAGGCTGTCTCACATTTTATTTAAAACCAGAGTCAGAACATAAAACACAGACAAAGCTCAGTTTTAGCACATCCAGTGAACCTCATACACGGTACAGTGCCTAAATATATATGTATAAATATCTATTAAGTAAAATGGTTCTTTAGTTTGACATTTTTTGGCCACAATTGTTGTAAGCCCCTGAGCCAACTTCTCGGCAGACCACAATTCAGGGGGTCCCTAACGCTAATATAAATTCTATATACCTGGTGTAATAAAGAGAAGAATGATTTATAGTAAATTGTCAATATAGTTGCCAAAGTTCTAAGTCTGATTGAAGCCTTTATTAACCTGTACATTACCAGGAAAATCACTCTGTATTAGAGTTGTCACAAACCATCACTGCCAAGCAAACAAGTTCCCCTGTTGGAAGGTGCTATGGAGTGAGCCCCTTAACCATTTAAATGGGGGGAGGGGGTGAGATTAAATTAAGTAGGAGGCTGACAAGCCTCCAATCAGCAAGGAATAGTGAAACACAATTGTGAAATATACTGGACACCCTAACAAGCTCCTATTGAACCCCCAAAATAACCACAACATATATATAAGCATATGAGTGTCACAGGGAGGATGCTACTGAGCATGGCAATATAGATTTGAACAAGAGACACGAACATAAAACACAGACAAAGCTCAGTTTTAGCACATCAGTGAACCTCATACACGGTACAGTGCCTAAATATATATGTATAAAATATCATTAATTGTAAATGGTTCTTTTAGTTTGACATTTTTGGCCAAAATTGTTGTAAGCCCTGAGCCAAACTTCACGCAGACCACCAATTAGGGGGTCCCTAATGCTAATAAATTCTTACTAACTGTGTAATAACAGGAAGAATGATTTATAGTAAATCTGTCAATATTAGTTGCCAAAGTTCTAAGTCTGATGAAGCCTTATTAAACCTGTACATTACCAGGAAAATGCACCCTGTATTAGAGTTGTCACAACCATCCTGCAAGCAAAACAAGTTAACTGTGTGGAAGGGGCTATGGAGTGAGCCCATTAAATCATTTTAAATGTGGGAGGGGGTGAGCTTAAATTAAGTAGGAGGTTGCACAACCTCCAATCAGCCAGGAATAGCCTGAAAAACAATTGTGAAAATATACTGGGACACCTAACAAGCTCCTATTGAACCCCAAAAATAAAACACAACATATATATAAGGCTATGAGTGTCACAGAGGAGTGCTAATGAGCATGGGCAATATATATTTTAAAACCAGAGACAGAACATAAAAACACAGACAAAGCTCAGTTTTAGCACATCCAGTGAACCTCATACACGACAGTGCCTAATATATATGTATAAATATCTATTAAGTAAAATGGTCTTTTAGTTTGGACATTTTTGGCCAAAATTGTTTGTAAGCCCCTGAGCCAATTCACGGCAGACCACAATTTAGGGGTCCCCTAACGCTAATATAAATTTTAATAACCTGTTGTAATAACGAAGAATGATTTATAGTAAATTGTCAATATTAGTTGCAAAGTTTAAGTCTGATTTGAAGCCTTTATTAACCTGTAAATTACCAGGAAAAGCACTCTGTATTAGAGTTGTCACAACCATCCTGCAAGCAAACAAGTTCCCCTGTGTGGAAGGTGCTATGGAGTGAGCCCTTAACCATTTAAATGTGGGAGGGGGTGAGCTTAAATTAAGTAGGAGGTTGCCAACCTCCAATCAGCCAGGAATAGCTGAAACACAATTGTGAAATATACTGGACACCTAACAAGCTCCTATTGAACCCCCCAAATAACCACAACATATATATAAGCATATGAGTGTCACACACACACTCTCACATCCACCACCAGTTTAAGTTCTTTCAAATCTAAGGCTGTCTCACATTTTAACCTGGTCTGTAACTGTTTCATACGCTTATAATATATATTTTCTTTAACTGTGCACGCAATGTCTTGTATATAATGTATACCCTGTTCATTTATGTAACTGTACTTGTAACCATGTATTATTTGTTTTACTCTGTGCCCAGGACATACTTGAAAATGAGAGGTAACTCTCAATGTATTACTTCCTGGTAAAATATTTTATAAATAAATAAATAAATAATCTGTATTCTTCTTTTTTTCAGCTGCGACTCTCTTCCGGGGTATTCTTCCCGTCTGCTGCCACGCCCTGGTCTTCCTCTTCTTTGGGAGGTCCTTCCTCCTCGGCGTGTGGCTTAAAAATGAGACGACATAGGCTTTTAAAGGCCTATGATGTCACATTTTCGTCATTGTTTCCACGGCCCTGATTGGGTCGTGAAAACCATGTGTTTTGGCCGATACAAAAAAAAATGATGACGTCACTTAAAGGCAATAAAAGCACAGCCAATCAGAATGGCTTTGCTTCAATTGCCTTTAAGATGATATCATGAAAAGAAACATGGCCGGCCTCAGAGGGTACGGTAGCCAATCAGAGCGTGGGAACTCCAACCCAACTCTGATTGGCTCTAGTACACCATGTGACAGAGGTTTGGGGGAGAACGGATATGACGTCAGTGAAAGCCTGTCACATGGTACTAGAGCCATGTAGTTTACTCTATCTTGAGTAAAGGAAGCCTCAATACACATGTATGCAGATGACACAATCCTATATGCACACAGCCATAGCCTCTCTGACCTTCAACACATACTTCAGTCTGACTTTTTGAGACTCGAAAACTGGATTTCCCAAAACAAACTTTTTTTTAAACACTGACAAGACTGTAACAATGGTATTTGGGACCAAGACTAAATTTGTAAAGCTTCCAGTGACTGAGCTCCTGAGTAGAACCAACTCTAACACCACCCTAACACCTGTCACTAGTTTTAAATACCTGGGCTTATGGTTTGACTCCCACTTAACATTCGGGATGCACATTGATACCCTGACAACCAAGACCTATGCCAAACTAGGGGTACTTCACAGGAACAAATCCTCCCTAAGTCTCCTGGTCAGAAAGCGTATCACATAGCAGATGCTAATGCCAATTATTGACTATGGAGACATAGTATATGGCTCGGCTCCTCAAACCCACCTTAGCAAACTTGACACCCTCTACAATTCAATTTGTCGTTTTGTTCTCCAATGCAACTACAACACACATCACTGCGAAATGCTCAAAGAACTAGATTGGTCAACACTAGAGTCTAGGCGCAAAGTTCACCTTTCCTGTCTTGCCTTTAAATTCTTCATGGACAAGCTACCCAGCTACCTGAACAAGCTCCTCACCCCTACCACTTGCAGCACTTATCACCTGAGATCAGACTCCAAAAGACTATTCATGGTCCCAAGGCTCAACAAAGTATCCGGACGTTCCTCCTTCTCCTTCCGTGCATCCCAAAACTGGAACAACCTACCAGAGACTCTCACATCCACCACCAGTTTAAGTTCTTTCAAATCTAAGGCTGTCTCACATTTTATTTAAAACCTGGGGGAAAAGGAGAGAGATAATATAATAGTAGTAATGTGTTTTTTATAAGTGGGGGTATGGTTCAAATAGAAAGCGGTAAATGTATAGTTGTGGTCCAGGGTATGAAATATTCGGCGGTAAATGTGGGTGTTGATCCGTGCGTGATTCCGTGGAACAGTGAGGGAATGTGAGAGGGTGTTGAGTGTGGAGAACAGGAGAGACGAAAAGACAACACGATACGAGATCAAGTTATAAAGGCAATAGGGCAAGCACCAGCCAGGGGAAAATGGACAGCCCGAGGCAGTGATGATAACAATGGGAATGGCAGGTAAAAAAGGGGAACGTAAACGTCACGCGGATATCGCAACCAAAACCAGAATAAAATACGCGCCAAAAAAGCAGATGGCTGAAACACACATATGGGAAGAAGAATAGTGTAAATAAACATGTATACAGGAATGGATGAGATGAGGAGAACGGACTCAAAACATGAACAGAAGTGTGCTGTGTGGGTCCCTGGTGGTAATGTGTATAACAAGAAGGTAGAATAACACCAATACGACTAAAGAAGGATCCATGCCAAAACTTAACAACATATTGCAAGACTGACATGGAGTAAGTAAGACAGCCGGGAAGTTGATACTAACAAGTCACATGATCCGTGCCTGTGAGGGGGTACAAGCCGGGTTGGCTTAGGGAGAAAAAAAGGGAGTACACACATAGCAATTAGGAGTGCCAGGCAGAGAGAGCCGGTACCATTGGTAGATACTCAGGGGGCCAGTGAACCAAAACTGGAAAAAAAGAAAAAAAGGGGGAAGTGAGGGGGGGGGGGGGGCGAAGACCTAATGCACAGACGGGTGGAGAAAGAGGAAAAAGGAAAAAGACGGAAAGGGGACAAACTGGCGGTCCTGGGGGCTTACACCAACAAACACACAAAGTCATTATGTGGTGACCACAAAACGATGGAGTGCCCTAGAAGGCAGAAACAATGAAGGGGCAACCTTTTACAACTTAAATAGGAATATTTAGTACATATAAATATGGGTACAAAGATCACTGGTACCAAAGGGGAGAGAAGAGAAAAATGTAATGGTTAAATCAAGAGTATCACACATAAGAAGTTGCTAAACTGAGCTTTGATCGGGTGAGAAAGTAGGGTAAATGTTCGAAGGCTAAAAAATGTATTAACAGCAAAGGGGAAACAGGAAGAAAGGAAAGGAGGGAGGAGGGGGAGGGAAAAAAAAGGAAACAAAAAGGGGGAAGAGGCACGAAAAAAGAAAAGAAGAAGGCAAAAGAAGAGACGAGAGAAACAAACGACAGCAGAAGGAGGGGGAAGACAGGAAACGCGGAAGGACAAAAGACAAGAGAGGAAGAGGAGAAAGATACAAAAAAGCGAGAGGGTAGAGCTAAAAATGAGTATGAAGGATGTAATAAAAGAAAAAACGCTGTCAAGGTGGAACAACATAATGTGAAACAAGGCGGAAACTGCTACAATAGGCACCGAACTTCTTGGTAAGTCAGCAGGCTGCAGTGGAGGGAGTAACCACTGGTAATAGAGATGTGTGGTAGTATCGATTCATATAATGGGTGGGGGAGTGTTCCGAGAAGAATAGGACAATTATGTTACAGGATGTTCCAATACTATTTTCACAATTTTGAGGTGGTTACAGTGCCGTGTCCTGTTCTTACAATAGTGACAGAGTGAAATTGGCGAGACCATCCGTACACGTGGTAAAGGTATTAAGCTCAAAAGCACACCCCGAGGTCCCGACACAAAATATTCAAAATAGAATTAAGGAAGGGTCTCAGCTCCCTCACGAAAACACATATCGAGGGGAAAAGAAGCACGAGACGAGAGTTGAAGCAGTTGGTGGGTTTCGACGATGTGACAAGGAAAGGTGATTATGAAATGACACCAAAAACGAACTAAATACAGGAGGTGGCGATGTTGTTCCGGTAGGTGAATGATCAGGATGGTGTGCGAAACTCTAAGTACAGTGAATCTGTCAATGCTAGCCGAAACGGTGGTCATTCAAACTTTGCAACTAATATTGACAGATTTACTATAAATCATTCTTCTGTTATTACACAGGTTATTAGAATTTTATATTAGCTTAGGGACCCCTGAATTGTGGTCTTGCCGTGAAGTTGGCTCAGGGGCTTACAACAATTTTTGGCCAAAAATGTCAAACTAAAAGACCATTTTACTTAATAGATATGTATACTAATATTTTAGGCACTGTACCGTGTATGAGGTTCACTGATGTGCTAAAACTGAGCTTTGTCTGTGTTTTATATGTTCTGTCTCTGGTTTTAAATATATATTGCCATGCTCAGTAGCACTCCTCTGTGACACTCATATGCTTATATATATGTTTGTGGTTATTTTGGGGGTTCAATAGGAGCTTGTTAGGTTGTCCAGTATATTTCACAATTGTGTTTCAGCTATTCCTGGCTGATTGGGGTTGTCGCAACCTCCTACTTAATTTAGCCTCACCCCCTCCCACATTTAAATGGTTTAGGGCTCACTCCATAGCACCTTCCCCACAGGGGAAACTTGTTTGCTTGCAGATGGTTGTGACAAACTCTAATACAGAGTGATTTTTCCTGGTAATGTACAGGTTAATAAAGGCTTCAATCAGACTTAGAACTTTGCAACTAATATTGACAGATTTACTTAAATCATTCTTTCCTGTTATTACACAGGTATTAAGAATTTATATTTAGCGTTAGGGACCCCTGAATTGTGGGTCTGCCGAGAAGTTGGCTCAGGGGCTTACAACAATTGTGGCCAAAATAGTCAAACTAAAGACCATTTCCTTAATAGATATTTATACATATATTTAGGCACTGTACCCGTGTATGAGGTTCACTGGATGTGCTAAAACTGAGCTTTGTCTGTGTTTTTATGTTCTGACTCTTCTGCAATTGTGAAATATACTGGACACCTAACAAGCTCCTATTGAACCCCCAAAATAACCACAACATATATATAAGCATATGAGTGTCACAGAGGAGTGCTACTGAGCATGGCAATATATATTTAAAACCAGAGACAGAACATAAAACACAGACAAAGCTCAGTTTTAGCACATCCAGTGAACCTCATACACGGTACAGTGCCTAAATATATATGTATAAATATCTATTAAGTAAAATGGTCTTTTAGTTTGACATTTTTGGCCAAAATTGTTGTAAGCCCCTGAGCCAACTTCACGGCAGACCACAATTCAGGGGTCCCTAACGCTAATATAAATTCTTAATAACCTGTGTAATAACAGGAAGAATGATTTATAGTAAATCTGTCAATATTAGTTGCAAAGTTCTAAGTCTGATTGAAGCCTTTATTAACCTGTACATTACCAGGAAAATCACTCTGTATTAGAGTTGTCACAACCATCCTGCAAGCAAACAAGTTCCCCTGTGTGGAAGGTGCTATGGAGTGAGCCCTTAACCATTTAAATGTGGGAGGGGGTGAGCTTAAATTAAGTAGGAGGTTGCCAGCCTCCAATCAGCCAGGAATAGCTGAAACACAATTGTGAAATATACTGGACACCTAACAAGCTCCTATTGAACCCCCACGCCCTGAATTGGGTCTGCCGTGAAGTTGGCTCAGGGGCTTACAACAATTTTGGCCAAAAATGTCAAACTAAAAGACCATTTACTTCTTAGATATTTATACATATATATTTAGGCACTGTACCGTGTATGAGTTCACTGATGTGCTAAAACTGAGCTTGTTTGTGTTTTATGTTCTGTCCTCTGGTTTATTACTGAGTGTGAAGAGACTCAGGCATAATACTCGTCAAAGGCACAATCCATCTCTCCACATGTGAGTGCGTTTACCTGGATGGTAGTTTGTTCAATTTTGTATATAAATCATTTCACAATATGTGGTCCTTCTACCTATCTCCTATCGGTTCTACCCTGATACGGGAGGTCACATCGTCTAGGTTACATACACTACTAAGAGGTCCTGTGCTTGCACTGATCAGTGTGTGGGAGAATTCTACTCCTTTTGGCATATACATCTCCAGACCTGGTGTCCACGGTCCCAGGGGTGGACTAAAGGCACATGAGATCTCGATCTCATTGGACGTTAGCATATCTCACCAATGTAAGATATTGTGGTTGGACATTCATACTATGACCTTTCTTCTCCCTCCCTTCTTTTTCTCCTTCCACATGTTTTGTGGGCACCCTAGTCGCCACCTGTTTTTTTTGGATCCACTTATATTACTCATCAGTAATAGGAACGGGGGAAAGGGGATGGTGAATCCTCTCATGCTCTACAACGCTAATTGTCATTCTAAAAATGGGTGTGAGTATGGGGCTGTGATGATATAATATAACGAATAAACACCAAAGATAAAGACTCGCTGGTAGCTCTCTATAACTCAAAGTGGCATAGCTGGTAGTGATAGGATAAATGTTGGTATTGTTAAAAATTACTATAATTGATTAATTTTAAAATAAGTAGGTGTACATTAAAAGACTAAAGATCGTATAGATCCCAGTAAACGTCCTGCTCTCAACCAGTGGTTTAATTGCATGTTAGATGTAGTTTTAGCATGAAAACCAGTGGTGCACCACAGTCCCTATATCACCCTCATATTAATGTTATAGTCTGTTATAGTGGCACTCTATCGATACCCTGTGCTTCAAAAACATTTAACACCCTACCTTATCTACAGTAATATCTGCTGTTTTTATTCCCCTCTCTCTACACGGTTTTAGCCATTGAACATTTGTATATCAGTATTGGCTTTGGACCTGAAGAAGAGGCCGGTAACCTCTCGAAAGCTTGTCCTAGTACCTAAATTTTTAGTTCCTTCCCAATAAAAAAGGGTGTCACCTAAGACTGAAGAACTCATTCAATTCTGTCACTATTCGCAATGGCCTAACACGGCCGATTTTCTCGATATATATATATATCTTATATAGTCTTATTATTATATATTATATGTCATCTATTCTATAATATATAAATATATATCATATATTCTTTCATTATAGTCCGTCTCTGTATATTACTATATAAATATATAATCTAGATATATAACTATATGAAAAAACAACGCAGCACCTCAAGGGTATAAATGAATATTTGTGGTGAACAAATAATAAATTCTTAATTAAAATAGAATTAGATCAAATTGTAAAAGTGCCTGTTTATATATCATGCGTATAATAAAATGCAGTAAAATGATTGTAAAATACACAACCCCTATTCTAACAACCCAACGTGGTTAACCAATAATATAGCACCCAAAATAAAAATACAAATTAATAAAAGTGTAAAAAAAAAAACGAGTGAAACCAGTCCTTTGGGAAAAGTCCAACAATGAATAAATGCTCTGATGAAGGGTCTCCGGCCGCTCTCGAGGGATTAACACATCCGTAAGGAATCTTTATGGAAGAGAGGATGGGTGAGAGCGCACGCCCCATAGTATAGAAACCGTAAATTTATTGATGAGGAAAGGGGAGGGGGGGAAAACTTGGCACTCACAAGGTCAAGAATAAAATCATTTCACGATAAAATCCCCCCTCCTGTATCTGTCTTGAATTAGAAATCCCCTCAATCTCAGGATGAATGTCCACGAACTGTCAAGATGTCCATGATGTGTGAAAAAACCGTAAACCTGGTTTTTTCCAGAGATCCCCAAATATTCTTCATTCATGCTGGAAGCCGTCTGTTATGTTAGGGCCTACCCTGAAAGAAAGAAACCGGCCTGTTCTTGCGCTTCCGTGAGACGTAGTGTCTCTGCGTTTGCGTGTTGCGTAATAGACGCTCCTGACGCGTTTCGTCACTCACGGGTGACTTTTCAAGGCAATCTGAAAAAGTCACCCAATAACCGGCCGTTTGGCGGTGGATCTGGCCATAACATCACAGATCACATCCTTCCAGCCGAAGCACACATAGGTCGGGGATCTCACGAAATGCATTTTATTCTTGTACCCTTGTGAGTGCAAGTTTTCCCCCTTCCTCCCCCTTTCCCATCAATAAATTTACTGTTTTATAGCTATTGGCGTGCCTCTCTCCTCTCTCTCCTCTCTCTCAGGGTATTAGCCCAACGGTGGTGTTTCGGGCTTCGGGGGGGTAGAGGGAGTGGTTAACCCCATTCATGACCGTAGCGGCATTAACTGCTACGGTCCGTGATGAAGGGGTTAAGTGACCCGCAACCCCCCCGCAAGACCTAAACTCACACAAGGGAAAGTACCCACTTCACCCACCCCGCACCTACCAATTTAAGCGGGCACGGTGGGTTAACCCCTTCATTGCTTTAGCGGCTATCAGCTATGGTAAGAGCAGCATTTCGGTATTTTAATAATATCGTGCAGGAGCAGGGTGTCCATTGAGCTTTGATTTGTGGCTAAGGCAAACCCCCGCTCACTGTAAAATATTATAAAAATACATTCATTGCGCTCGTTACCATAGCACAAGCGCAAAGCGTAGGAATGAGTGTTTATTGATATATGTGGTTTATTACATTACTGTAGATGTGCAGAGGGTCTCCGGCAGCTGAACTCGCTTCAGTTTTAGGTCCGGGGACCCCCTGATTTCCCGAGGATACGGCCCCTTTATGTGGTGCCGGTATCCCTCTGCTTTGTTTACATTCCGCGGTCACGTGGAAGGGGAGTTTTTTAAAGGCAGAGGGATACGGCACTCATAACTGGGCCTGTATATCGGAAGCAGGGGTCCCAACCGGGCTGCAACCACGCGGTTAAGCTTCCGGAGACCCCCTGCACATCTACCACTATGATAAAAGTATTTAATAATTTTTAATGGCCGATGTTGCCGCAGAGAGCGCCAGCGGGATCTCTCATCTGCTGAAAAAACACATCCTGCCAGGGACGCTTCAAAGAAAACAGCTCGGGCTAACGCACCCCATTGCGTTTTTACACGGCATGGCCTTATTCGCAGACAGAGGGAATAAAATGCTTAAAACACAGACGGGGAGGGAAAAATAAGCATACAACTCCTGGCAGAAGAACGATCCAAAACCGCACCTAACCGGGATAATCTGATAATTTCGCGGGAGGCTACCGAGTTACATAAAGTTGGTCGCCAATGTAACTGGGATAAAAATATAATTGCTGGTTTTAAAGGGAGTAAAACAGGATTTCATAGAGATAGGACATGGTACTTTATTATATTGATGAGTATCAGTTCTGATTTTAAGAAGGATTTTTAAGTGATACAATTTTGTACAAAATTTTACCACCTCTATATATGTTTTAAATGTGTTCATCGGTATTGAAGGGGCGACGGACAGACCTCTTTTAATACCGAATTTGGGCTAGGTTGAATTTTTTTACTTAACTTGAAAATCCCTTGCTGATTAACTATTATCTGGATTTTTGAGTTGTTTTGGTATGAAAGTAAATTGGACAAGGAGAGGAAATGCCAAACCTCTCTGATAACGAGAAAGAGAGAAAAATACAACCAAACAGGAAAGAGAGGATGGTGCCAGCAACAAAAATCCAACCAAAAATCAGATGAAATAGTTAATCAGCAAGGATTTTTTTCAATTTAAGTAGAAAAAATTCTAAACCTCATCCTAAACATTCAGGTATTAAATAGAGGTCTGTCCTTCTCCCCTTACAAATACCCATGAACCCGATTTAAACACAATATATAGATTGGGAAAAATTTTACGTAATTTACCACTTAAAAAAATTCTTAAAACATGAAATGTATACGCAAATCTAATATAAATAAAGTCCCATGTCCTACCTCTATAATGAACCTCGTTTTACGCTCCCTTTAACCAAACAAAATCATATTTTTTATCCCAGTTATCCCTCAAAGGAGGTTGTATAGGAGGTGTTGAAAAACTATTTCAGGAAGATCTAGAAAGCTGTTCCAAACAAAATAAATATATGAGAAAACTTAAAAAAAAGACTTTATGGCGATAAAAGAATTAAGAGAAGATTCTAATATAATAATTAAAGCAGCCAATAAAGGCGGGCGGATTAGTATCCTAGATATTATTTTATTTATTATTTATACAAATTTTACCAGGAAGTAATATATTGAGAGTTACCTCTGTTTTTCAAGTATAGTCCTGGGCACAGAGTAAAACAAATAATACATGGTTACAAGTACAGTTACATAAATGAACAGGGTATACATTATATACAAGAGACATTGCGTGCACAGTCATTTAAAGAAAATATATATTATAAGCGTATGAAACAGTTACAGACCAGTTAAAATGTGAGACAGCCTCTTCTTGATTTGAAAAACTTAAACTGGTGGGTGGATGTGAGAGTGGTGTGTGTGACACTCATATGCTTATATATATGTTGTGGTATTTGGGGGGTTCAATAGGAGCTTGTTAGGTGTCCAGTATATTTCACAATTGTGTTTCAGCTATTCCTGGCTGATTGGAGGTTGGCAACCTCCTACTTAATTTAAGCTCACCCCCTCCCACATTTAAATGGTTAAGGGCTCACTCCATAGCACTTCCACACAGGGAACTTGTTTGCTTGCAGGATGTTTGTGACAACTCTAATACAGAGTGCTTTTCCTGGTAATGACGGTTAATAAAGGCTTCAATCAGACTTAGAACTTTGCAACTAATATTGACAGATTTACTATAAATCATTCTTCCTGTTATTACACACAGGTTATTAGAATTTATATTAGCGTTAGGGACCCCTGAATTGTGGTCTTGCCGTGAAGTTGGCTCAGGGCTTACAACAATTTTGGCCAAAAATGTCAAACTAAAAGACCATTTTACTTATAGATATTTACATATATATTTAGGCACTGTACCTGTATGAGGTTCACTGGATGTGCTAAAACTGAGCTTTGTCTGTGTTTTATGTTCGTCTCTGGTTTTAAATATATATTGCCATGCTCAGTAGCACTCCTCTGTGAACACTCATATGCTATATATATGTTTGTGGTTATTTTGGGGGTTCAATAGGAGCTTGTTAGGTGTCCAGTATATTTACAATTGTGTTTCAGCTATTCCTGGCTGATTGGCAGGTTGGCAACCTCCTACTTAATTTAAGCTCACCCCCTCCCACATTAAATGGTTATGGGCTCACTCCATAGCACCTTCCACACAGGTTAAATTGTTTGCTTGCAGGATGGTGTGACAACTCTAATACAGGGTGATTTTCCTGGTAATGTACAGGTTAATAAAGGCTTCAATCAGACTTAGAACTTTGCAACTAATATTGACAGATTTACTATAAATCATTCTTCTGTTATTACACAGTTATTAAGAATTATATTAGCGTTAGGGACTCCTGAATTGTGGTGGTCGTGAAGTTGGCTCAGGGCTTACAACAATTTTGGCAAAAATGTCAAACTAAAAGACCATTTACTTAATAGATATTTATACATTATATTTAGGCACTGTACCGTGTATGAGGTTCATGGATGTGCTAAACTGAGCTTTGTCTGTGTTTTTATGTTCTGTCTCTGGTTTTAAATATATATTGCCATGCTCAGTAGACTCCTCTTGTGACACTCATATGCTTTATATATATGTTGTGGGTTATTTTGGGTCCCTAACGCTAATATAAATTCTTAATAACCTGTGTAATAACAGGAAGAATGATTTATAGTAAATCTGTCAATATTAGTTGCAAAGTTCTAAGTCTGATTGAAGCCTTTATTAACCTGTACATTACCAGGAAAAGCACTCTGTATTAGAGTTGTCCCAACCATCCTGCAAGCAAACAAGTTCCCCTGTGTGGAAGATGCTATGGAGTGAGCCCTTAACCATTTAAATGTGGGAGGGGGTGAGCTTAAATTAAGTAGGAGGTTGCCAACCTCCAATCAGCCAGGACTAGCTGAAACACAAGTGTGAAATATACTGGACACCTAACAAGCTCCTATTGAACCCCCAAAATAACCACAACATATATATAAGCATATGAGTGTCACAGAGGAGTGCTACTGACCTGTTATTACACAGGTTATTAAGAATTTATATTAGCGTTAGGGACCCCTGAATTGTGGTCTGCCGTGAAGATGGCTCAGGGGCTTACAACAATTTTGGCCAAAAATGTCAAACTAAAAGACCATTTTACTTATTAGATATTTATACATATATATTTAGGCACTGTACCGTGTATGAGTTTCACTGGATGTGCTAAAACTGAGCTTTGTCTGTGTTTTATGTTCTGTCTCTGGTTTTAAATATATATTGCCATGCTCAGTAGCACTCCTCTGTGACACTCATATGCTTATATATATGTTGTGGTTATTTTGGGGGTGCAATAGGAGCTTGTTAGGTGTCCAGTATATGTCTCTCACACTCAGTCCTCTGTTGCCGGCGTTCACACACAGTCACTTCCACGTTTCATCGCATAATCTCATGACTGTGACGTCACTGCAGGCTTTCAGCTCTCACAGACTCTGGCTCTGTAGTACACAGTCTTACACTATTGTGGCATCCACTCACTCACAGGCACTATTGTGGCATCTACTCTCTCACAGGCAATCTGTCACTGTGCTTACGTATATATGTGATGTGGTCTAATAAGTGTAAGTGAATTGAATAAAATAAATGACCTACTATTATTATGATGTCTGAATTTAAGTGATTCTAAATAATTATTGTGTGTCTATGAATTAATTAAATGTGCAAAGAATACCATGTAACTACCACCTCAAGAGACTCCTTTCTACATATAATGGAATCCGTATAGTCTAGTTATTAATAAACCTACCAAAGACCAGACATTATCTCCAAAGGGAACATGATGAACCACATCAGAACCAGACCTCCATAAATAATCTTACTATAGGACAGAATTACACTACCATGCTGACGTTGATGCAATCATTGAGTCCATCTGGATGTAATGTTCCTAGAACATACATCAAGTAGGTCTCTCTGATATATAACCTCCTATACATATCATCCCCCATTAAACAGGGTGAGATGTGTTTGATCCCCATTATAGAAAGAGTACATGGATCTTTACCATGTACTGTACCAATGTGAAATGTCAAGAGAGGCTATGCAAAGGGAAACCATGAAGTACGTTTCTCTGGTGTTCAAGAAATCGTGTGCTCAATGCCCTAGATGTTCGTCCAACATATTGTAGACCACATTGGCACGAAACTAGATATACCACATACGTTGTATGGCAATTTATTTTGTCATTCACTTCATGTATTGTTTCATTTGAAAAAGATTTTAATATATTTGTTTTTCCTAGATGTTTGCAGGTTAAGCATCGACTTCTTCCACAGCAAAAATAACATTCGCTCTTATTGATATTAGCTGTTACACTATCCTCATTAATCGGTTTAAGCTTGCTTGGGGCAAGCATACTTTTAATACTTTTTGCCTTTTTGAAGACAGTAGGAGCTTGGGAGGGTAAATGATAATAGGATCACTAAGCATGATGCTCCAATGTCGATTTAACACACTCCTAATTTGATGGGCCGATTGATTATTTTGAGTGATACATTTTGGAGCCTTCTGAGTAGTTTTAGCCCCTCCCTCCTTGCTTATTAATTATTTTGGCTGCCTGAACCAAGTTTGACATAACTTTAGATTTTTCTAATATATCAACACAATCCATTTGCCTAGCATCTTCAAAGGATTTTTAAATTATCTCATTGTCATAACCTTTATCAAGGAATTTTTCTGTCAGTGAGTGGCCTTGGTCTAAAAAATCTGAATCTATTGAACAGTTGCATCTAATTATAAAGAACTAGCTTTTGGGCACATTGTCTAGCCACAACTTATAGTGATTACTACTATATTGAAGATAGCTGTTGGCCAATACTGCCTTGAAATGTGTTTATGTATGAATGCTTTTATTATCATCATCAATTAATAATTCTAGCTAAAGAAAGTCACTGTTTTTGGACGAATTATATAAGTGAACTCAAGTCCCATCTGATTGTTATTGATTGATGAAAGAATATTGTTTAATTGAACCCTATCACCATCCCAAATTATAATGAAATCACCTATGAAATGGCCATAAAACACCAGACCCGCCCCCAGCCAACGTCCCCCTAAACATGGAGGTTCTCTCACAACCCCATGAAGAGTTGGCATAGCTGAGGGTGAATCTGGTCCCATGGCCGTTCCACAGTCGCATTTCATCTTTAGCCAATTTCCCTATTTCAAGGAAATTGTTTTTGAGATCTACAGATGCAGCGGCCGTTATTTGAACATTTCACGCGTTGTATACCTTGGAATACCCCTGTCATGGTGCGTGATTTCTTCCAACCTTACTGCCTTAAGACGCTAGTGCAGAAAATGGTATTTTAGTGTTCTGGTTTTAAAAACACCTGAAATTTACACAGTAGCAAAGTAGCACAGTACTATACACATTACAATTCATTCATTTCTGCAACGCTTTGAAACAGAATCCATGAAATTCAAACAAAGCAACTGCGATAAATATGTGTGCTTGGTGTGATTGGCCGCGTGAATGCCGCGTGGAATAAAGCAGAGCATACGAAAACGGCTCCGTGAAATGTTCGAATAATGACCGCTGCATCTATATGTTTTTTTCCAAAACTGTTGTGGAATCTACTCCAGATTTTGTGCAAATATATTCCCCCTGGCTAATGTCTCTTCACAGGATTTCATCATCTTTGTGCTTTATAATTATATAACTTGTGACAAACGCCCCTCTTTTGTAGTGCTAACGTCTGTCTGGGATCTTCCCGACACAGTCTTCTAGGGTTAATTATATGAATAACCGGATCATACAAAGCATTATGTTGTTTAACTCAGGCTTCTACCTGCTTTATTTTCATCCCAGTAAGGGACCGCAGCTTTAACAGATGTAGGCAGGAGGCCCTCAGACATGAACATTCAGCGGTTTACTCATATCAGTGTTATAGTATTTCCCACACTGTTACTTCAAGAAACAAAACCAAATCATATAAACAAAATCCTATCCCATTCAGGGATCTAACTACACAGCAGAATCAGCCTCTCTAACTTCTGATGGGCCAACTAACCTGGTTCCCCAGCTTAAAACAGTGCCCTCTCATTTAGGGTCACTAGATACAGCATACAGTCTTTTAGATACAGCAATAAACATTTGTTTGTCTTATCTGTTTGTGGTGGGGAACTCGGTGCCAAGTGTCCAGGCATATCCTCTGGTACTGTGATACTTGAAGGGGGCGTCTTCCCCGAACTGGATGCAGGGGAGCAGCGACACCCCCAGCCCCAAGGCTCTAAGAAGAGAGACTGAAATGCAACCCTCTCTGCTCTAAATACCTGTGCTAGTGATTAGGAAAGCAGGTGAGGGAGAACTAGACACATTGTAATCTGTGGTCTAGAATTTCCATCCACCAGCCTGAGTAAATGTGAAGCTGTGGAATGGATCATTTTGCACTATTCCTGTACTTTCTGACCTAAAACATCTTTGGACTATGTCACAAACTATAAACAGTGGTAAAATGGCACTTTGATATTACAGGTGGTAAAGACTAAGGCTGCGCTTATAATGCCGGCGACGGTGACGTGACATCACGTCAAAACAAATGCATTGTCGCCGTCATCAGCGCTTAAAGTGCACGCGACGGCGACGAGGCGACCAAGCGTCAGTGCTACCAAAAATCTGGTTGTCACTGTTATTTGATTTTTTCAGTGACGGTCTCCCCTTGTGGCCAATCAGAGAGCTTTTCCGTTCCTCTGCCTTCCCCCTTTCTGACGTCACTTGCCTTGTAGCCAGTGATGTCGCCTGAACTTACATTACAACTATCGCAATGGTGACGGGTGACGCCATCAGTCGCATCGCCGGCAGGATAAGCGCAGCCTAATACTTATGTGAAACAAGATGGCAGCTATTTCTCTATTGTAGATAGCACAGAAAATGAAACAGTGCCTAATTGTATGACATGATACAAGCTCCACACTGGTCTAATAAGATACCAATAATATAAATACACCTGTGAAGGATGAGCCCATAGGAAATAATAATGTATAATAACAATAGCCTATAAATCAATGGGTATAAAAAAACGTAAATACTAATAGTGATGTCTCAGCCATTAAACATGTGCTGGTCAATAACAAATTACAAAAAGTATAAAAAGTCAAATAAAAAAGATAGAAAATGTAAAAACCTGTCCCAATAACACTGTCTTCCGGAGTCTTTGCCGCCTGGACACATGAATCACCAATTCCTTGAAAGAAATCTACTAGAGAAACAAAAAAAGCTGTGTGTGCTGTGCACGTGCATAGTACGTGAAACTTCTTTGTGTGTTGTCAGCAACATAAAAAGTAACAATAATATTAGATGTTGTTATAGATGCTTGTAATAAAATGGAATCATTTTTATATGTTACAATTGTATAGTTTTATTTTTGCTTTTAAAAATCCATAATACTATTTGTTACGTTGTAGGCGACTTATTGGTGTTTGTTTTGGTGTTTTCGTAGCTCTAGTACGAGCACGATTCTCACACAATCTGTGTTAGTCTTAGCCATTTTTATTTTTGAGATTATTTTGAGATTATTTTTTTTAGATTATTTTGAACGTAATTTTTTTTTGCGCATAACTGTGAATTCCTTGTGTGTGTGTGTGTGTGTGTGTGTGTATATGTATGTGTCTGTCTGTCTGTGTGTGTGTGTGTGTGTGACAGTGTGTGATAGTGTATGTGTGCGCGGCATATGTCACCGGGCATGTGGGGGGAGCGACGGCCGTTAGGAGCGTGATGTCATTTTCATTTCACATTTTCGTCTCAATGAAGGAGTTTTGTTCCATAAAAATTGACTAGGTGCCACTAAAGAAGTTTCACTTCAAAAAAAGAAAGCACTCCTAGTGTATTAAAGCAGGGAGTGCAAACTTTTGAAGCTGTGCCCCCTGCCTTCCCTTCCCTGGCTCTCGCTCCCCCCCACCTTGTATCTGCATCAAATGACACTGCAGGGTCATGTGACATCACGTGACCTGCAGTGTCATTTGACGCATGTGATGTCACCTCACATGGCCCCGTGGCGTCATTTGACGCCGCGTTACCATGGCGACGTGTCACACAGCCGGCTGAATCCCGGTAAGGGGAGTGTTGCAAGGGCCTCACACAATCCCCCAGCATTGCCTGGGGGAAGAGCACGGGGCCTCTGCAACTGCCTGTCCCTCGCCGGAAGAAGTTCCCTTGTCTGGAACGAAACGCGCGTCGGGATGACGTCATAGCGACGCCGGCTGTACTGTTGCAGTGTCAAACTCATAGGAGTTTGCTCACGCTCTGTAGAATAGATTAATACTTTGATGTGGGCCACAGATGTGGATCCCACTAGCTAGCAAATAGGTATATCAGACCTCCTGCTGGCACTGGCCAGTCCAAAGTATATTCACACAGTAGGGTTGTGAGAATACAACCCCCCCTCCCCCCTGGAAGGAGCTGCAAAGCGTGAGTTCTGGCTATTAGTCTGGGGTTCCCCCAAGCCCTGTTGAAACAGGTTGACCACGGGGTATACTTACTTGCACCCACCTCCCAGCAGCGCTCCCATTGATCCTTTACCAGGGGGGTCCTTCCCTGCCTGGGTTTGCATTTGGCTTCCTGTGTATGCAGCAGTGCTATGTGCCCTACTGCAGTTTTGTAACACAGTGCTGCACTATCAATGCTCCCAGTGTTCGTGTGTATCACAATATCCATGTAGATTGCACACCAGTTACTTCCCTGACAGGGTATATTTACTGTGCATCTACTGAACCACTTCCATACAAGTATTGTGAGAATCTATAGTTACTCTATTCTACTGTGCTTCACACTAGTTATGACACTACTTGGTCATCTAGAGTGATTGCACATCAGAACTGCACAGTACACATTTTAGGTTTTAAATATATTTGTTATGTTTGCTTTTTTCCATTACATTAATAAAAGTTTATTATTTTCATTTAGTAGGGTTGAGTGCATCATATACTGTAGGGTTCTTTCCTCTCTCCTCCCATACGCTTATGTTTCACCCTGATAGCACCTCCCTATAAAGTCTATTTTGAGCTGAGCAGGATTTTCCCCTCCCCACCCCTCCCCCCTCCCTCTCCCCCACTGACTGCAACTGCCTGTCCCCCCAGAAAAATACCACGCCCACCAGCTTGCGCCCCCTGTATTAAAGTAAAACAATTTAATAGGACTGGACAGATGTAGATATGGTGGGGTGAGAAATGGGAAGTCTGAAGACATAGGAAGGGTAATAAAATGGTGACAATGAACAGCATGGAGAGGGAAGGGGATGCTGTCCCCTTCCCCCTCCATGCTGTTCCTTGTCACCATTTTATTACCCTTCCAATGTCTTCAGACATCCCTTTCTCACCCCACCTTATCTACATCTCTGTTTTTTTTCTTCTTTCCTAACATCTGTTTTAACCATAGATTCCTTTGTAAACCAGTATTACTGACCCGAGGAAGAGAGGAGAAACCTCGAAAGCTTGTCCTATGACATAAATTGTTAGTCCAAATAAAAAAGGTATCACCAAATACTGAAGTACTCATTTATTCTGCACTATCACAACTGGACTAACACGGCTATTTTGTATATACAGCTAAACCCCGTTATAACGCGCCTCGCTATACCGCGATTCGGTTATAACGCGGTTTTCCTGTGGCTCCCGTTTTTAAAAAAAAAAAAAAAAAAAATGTGTTGCATGATTTACATCATTTGGAATTCCATGATTTTTATTAGCAAATCAGAACAATTACTCTAAAGAAATAATGCCAATTTTAAGAGTTGACCGTTCTCACCTTGTCATTCAATAAATGGTATGTTTACCTGTGTATATATGTATATATATATATATATATAAAAGAATGTATTACAGTATCTATATGAAGAAATATTTATATTATATGGCCATACAGTTTCAATGCGTGTGCTGCTTCAATTAAGTTCTGACTGCTGCATGAGTGCCTGAAGATAACAGGTATGATGTTTCTATTCTAATGTTGGTGGGTCAATGTTTTCAATGTATGTTAAATATACTTATTAGCTGAAATGAGATTCTGTACTACAGAGTGGACTGTACCACACAGGAGGTCATGTTTGCAATGAATATGTTACCATATGCAAAACAATATATGCATGTCTCCTTTGGTTTGAAATATATATATCCTGGTACCTGTAGATTGAGGGCTGCCTTTTCATCTGAAATTAGAAAACACATTTAAAATATAACTCTGTCATTGTCCATCTATTCTCACAATAGAATGTGGTACATTCTAATTTGCATTTATAAATGTTATGCAAAGGAACTGAGGTTTGGTAGGAACTTTACATGAGCTGCAAACAACGTATCGGGTTTGATTCTTACCTCCAGCAGAAAAATAATCAATCCAAAGAATATTTAAAAAAAAACACACACAAGATCTCTTATGCATTCCTGTCAGCCAGTGTCAGGCGAATAAAGTGAACCATCAATCTAGGGATTACAAATAAAGAATTTTTGAACAAAACGTAAGGGCTATTCATTGTAATTCTCTTCTCCAACCTGTGATGGTAGAATGCAGTCTGAGAATAATTACATATTCTATTATTTAGTATTCAACGTAAAAAAAATGTGTTTCAAGTTTGATATATTCTTACACAACATCTTAAGACGACTTCCTTGATTCAGCCTTAGGGATATAGAAATGTAAATTATATTTTACATGTGGCAATTAGCACACAGGCCTAGATTCACTAAACTCCTGGAGGAACCCCTGGTTTCAATTATGGAAAAAAAAATCTACATGAAATGTAGGCTTCTCTAAGACTGGTTAAAAGCTGAAAATATACAATCACGTGCCTCCGGAGTGTAGTACACCACAACATGGCACATATCAAATGTGGCCTGGGTTCACCGGTTTTTACCCTTACCTCCGCTGCAGCTCGGGAGAGAGGGTTTGCTGCGGGGGCAGTCGCGCCGGGCGAGAGCATCGCTGGAGCTCCGGGGAAGAGAGCGCTCAGGGCGCAGCCATATTGGGATGCGCACGCATGCGCAGTAGCGGCCGAGAGTCGCGGCGGCCATTACGAGGGTTACACATACGCAGGGAATAATTGCAGCTGCCATGAGAGGTAGCGCACGCGGCGCCAATGGAAAGAGGGTTCCACGGGAACTACAGCCCCCAGAAGGCCACAGGGCTGTGGCGTAGGTAGCTAGGCCTGGCCAATGGAGTGATAGGATTCCCCTGCTGAGACAGTTGATACATTTGGCGCTCTGAGGGCTTGCTGGCAGTTGGAGCTGGGACGCAGCTAGGGGAGGTTGTATAGGTCTGAGATCCCCTAGGCCCCAGTTAGGCCCCAACTCACCCTAAGATTGTGGCTGCTTTAGGGAAGGCCCCTTCAGTTAGGGATTCTGTCCTTTTAGTGGTTAGCCAGCTTAGGGCCACAGCTACTTCATTGAACTATTGCTGCTGCAGTCTGGAACCAGACTGTCAGAGAATGAGCGAGCATCATTGCGGCGGTCACTCCAGAGGGAGGCATCCCATCCAGCGGAGGATATCGTTGGATCGGCTCATCCCCTACTTCTCTTCTTTAGAGCGCCCAGGTGTGGACACACCCCGGCAGGTACCGTTCACCAAACGTGCACGAACATCTGTACAGTAATGCGCTGATCACGCCTAGAGGGGTGGGCATCTTTTGGGGACACTTACTGGGTGAAGTGACCAAGGGACTCCTCCGGTACTGTGGACACGGTGTGGGGGTACACAGTGGTGGTACAATGCCCTGCGCAGCGAGGTATAGCTGTAACCATTAGTATTGCTATTGCATTTATGTGGTTTATGGTTATTGCTCACAGTAAATGTTATTATTATAATCTGTGGACTGTTATTAATAGTTCCTGCTTGGGGTTATCGCATCAAAGTGGGATCCTGTACAGGTGGAGGTGCTGCCACTCAGTATATTGGTTACCCCAGGCTCCCAGTAGGGGAAGCTTAGATCCCTGTGAGCCGACAAGTAACGCCAGCACTAGTAGACCCTTCACATTAGAGGGAAAGAGGGCTACACAAATATTTTCAATTTTGGAATAAATGTTATATGTCCTGGTCCACCCATAACATTTTAAGGAAAGACCAGCAAGGATACTAAATTATACAATGAAGTGTATCTATTCAAAATCTAAATAGACACCTGTTATTTCCAAAGTGTAGATGAACCCCAGCTCATCCCTGGGTCCCATTAGGTCAAATACGCCCGGGCCTAGGTCGGCAAAATTGGGGGTGGCAGAATTTGGAGGCGGCATACAGTATGCGATCAGTGTTTGCCGGCACTTGCCTGAGGGCAGAGTTTTTAAAAAATCCCCTGCACATCTACACTAGTGTCAAAAAACACATATCAATAAACAATAATTCATTACCGTAGCGGGCAGGCGCTATGGTAATGAAGCTACATTAATGTCATTTTTATTAATAGTGTGCGGGAGCAAGGGGTCTCCTGAGCTGAACCGCTTTGATTTCTGGCTCAGGGACCCCCTGTTTCCCGAGTTACAGGCCCCAATATGGGGCATCGGGTGCCAGTGTCGCCGCCATCTTTATAGCGTCCACGTCGCGTGACGTGTGACATGTAAATAATGGGATACTGGCACCCCATATCTAGGCCTGTAACTCGGGAAACAGGGGGTCCCCGAGGCTGAAATCAATGCGGTTTAGCTCAGGAGACCCCCTGCTCCCGCACACTATTAATAAAAAGACATTAAAGCAGCTTCATTACTTTAGCCGCTATTCGCTAAGGCAATGAAGGGGTTAAGGCACAATAGCATGTTTATTGGGGACAATTGCCCCCAATAAACATTGCAATATACAACACAACCACCCCTGTGCCCCCAACAACCCCTATACCCCCTAACATACATAACATATCTTCATTTTTTGGGGATGCACAGGAATGATACTACAGACCGGCGGTGGCCCTCGGGTAGTCTGCAGGTGTCCGGGGATCTCCGCTTTCCTGCAAGTACCAATTCTGTGCCCAAAAAAATAAAATAACAAATACATAAATACTTTAAAATAAATACGCTCCCAACACACCCCTGCCCCCTAACACATACTGTACAGTAATGGGCAAAATTACTATTATCCACATATGGATAATAATGCATTTGCCCATTTAAAATACAATAAGCAGAATAAATAAAATAAATACATCTTGCACTCACCCCTGCCAGGCACCCACGATGAAGGCCATCCTCATCCTCACCCCGTCCCTGCCCTCCGGTGCTGCAAAAAATACACAAGAATAAAAAGAGGCAATCTAATGTCCCCTAACCCCTTAGCGGTTATTAACCGCTAGAGTAATTAAGGGGTTAACCCACCCTCCCCCACTACCCACCCAGGAGGCCTAACACCCCTCCCCCACTACCCACAAGTGAGGCCTAACCACCCACCCTTGGGGACAACCTCCACTACCCACAATAAGCCTGGCACGGGTGGTTAACCCCTTCATTGCCATAGCGGTTAGCCGCTATGATAATGAAGTGGGCTGTAAATGCATTTTTCCTGCATCGGATTCATGCCGGGGGTCTCCGGTGCTGATATTAATGGGTATCAGCTCCGGGGACCCCCGGCATCAATCCGAGGCAGGAAACATGCATTTTTTTCGAAGTCCCGTCTCAGCACTTCTCGCCAGCACTTCTCTCCACCTTCTTGCCAACTTTTTTTGGCGAGGCGTTTTGGAGAGAAATTCTCAATTTTTGAGTGGTGAATAGCTGCGAGATGCTGATCGGGGCTTGTAGAATACTACGAGTTTGAGAAGCTGGTGATAAGTGGCGAGAAAGGGCTTCTCGCCACACGTTTGGCAAATTTTTTTTCTCGCCAAAATAAACCGCAGAGTTTTCAGATTCTCGCCAGCTTCTCGCTGCTTACTGAATCGCTAAAATATACTGGACACCTAACAAGCTCCTATTGAACCCCCAAAATAACCACAACATATATATAAGCATATGAGTGTCACAGAGGAGTGCTACTGAGCATGGCAATATATATTTAAAACCAGAGACAGCACATAAAACACAGACAAAACTCAGTTTTAGCACATCCAGTGAAAATCATACACGGTACAGTGCCTAAATATATATGTATAAATATCTATTAAGTAAAATGGTCTTTTAGTTTGACATTTTTGGCCAAAATTGTTGTAAGCCCCTGAGCCAAACCATGAGCCAGTGCTTTTCCTGGTAATGTACAGGTTAATAAAGGCTTCAATCAGACTTAGAACTTTGCAACTAATATTTGACAAAGGGACGCAGGTCCCGAAACGCGTCAAAGTAACTATGTACTTCTTTTGACCACCCAATAAACCTTTTTATATTCGCTACTGGTTTGCAGCCCCCATTGCTTCTACGGCAGTGCTCCGCCATTGGACCATTCGGGACTACTTTCTCTTTAGTTATATAAATATACTGCGATATAAATAATAATATATATATTAACGAAAAAAAGACAGCGCGGCACCCATAGCATAATATTGTAATTTAATAGTTAAAATAAACATGCAAGTGAATTAAGAACACTTACAATGTGCACTAAAATAAAGGCATATATAGAAGCACATGCACACCGCTGGTAGGTGCTGGAGGGGGGTTCTTATCTGCCGGTGCGCTGTATCCAGGGAGGTCCAGATATCCCAATAGTACTCGAGCAAAGGAATGGAAGCAGGCACACGGTCTTTCTAAAGGTGCAGTTTATTGTGCCACCAAAGGTCCAACGTTTCGGCAAATAGATTGCCTTTATCAAGGAGAGGGCTACAGAACATGCTAAACATACCACAATTTATACACAAATGGGTACTCACCCCCCCACGATCACTGCTGTCTTGCTCCTGGATGTCGACGCCCCCATCGTGACATCAGAGCACCAGCGCGATGTGGCGTGATGACGTCATGCGCCACCAGGGGAGAATCCCAGGGCTACACGAGGAGACAGCCTCCCCAATGCCTGTTATAGGCTAAGATGGCTGTCCTGCAGGAAGCTGGAAACTCAGGGAGCCGCCCCCTCACTAGCAGCAGAGGCTCCCCTGGTTACGTCAGCGTGCCCTCACTGGGGCAGGGGGGGCGGGCTCCCAGGCATCAGACCTGCCCTGGAGTGGAAGAAAGACAGCTGATGTCCAAGGAGGACTGAATGATCGTGCAGGGGTGAGAGCCCTTATATAAACAATCAAGTGTAATGAGACTACAATATATTAAAGAAAAAATAATTAAATAAAGTGTACAAATTAATTATATAACCACAGTGTCACCTAATGCAGTGTATAAAAAATGGTAGAGAACTGTATTTATGCTAGCAGCATTACGTATAGAATTAGAACCTGAAAGGATACATGATACATATAGATAGATGCATATACAGCAATCCTTAGAGGAGCATAGTGTACATAATGGGTCGCAGGGGTCCACGGCGAGATGCACAGAGCCTTACAGAGTCCTTCCGCTACCTCCTGTTGAGAAAGCATTTGAAATTTTGTTTTTCATTAAGAACCCTGCCATTACTTGTCTGCAGTGTGTGGATCCAATAAGCCTCACGCCTCAGCAAAAAGGTTTCTCTATCAGGGTATCCTTGCCTTGGTGCTATGTGTTCAATCCCCATCACTCTGAGGGATGACACATTGTGTCTGTGTTCAACACAGTGCTGTACGAGTACAGTAGGGTCCGTACCCTTACGTATCACAATTTTGTGTTCAATGTATCTTACTTTAAGCATGCGTGTAGTCTTGCCTACATAGACAAGACCACATGGGCACCTGATAATATACACCACAAATGTAGATCTACATGTTATGCGATTATGGATAGTGATTTTTTTACCACTATGTGGATAATAAAATACGTCCCCGGTAGTAAGACTGTTACACACCGAACAATTCATACACCGGAAGTTACCCTGTTTACCGCCTTCTAGGAAGTGGGGCGTATGGTAGTGGTCCTTATTGTCAGCATGTATCAAGTTGTCTGACAAGTTTCTCCCTCTCCTATAAGCGATCAAGGGGGGTGTCTGACATCTAGCTGCTAACACCTCATCATTCTGCAGCAGGTGCCAATGTTTCTTGATGGTAAATCTGACAAAATTACTGGCCCTATTGTATGTGGTGGAAAATACAATGCGTTTCTCATCCTTAGTCGCCCTATTAGGAATCACCTCTGTTAAGGGCTGCATCAAACACTTCCGGGATATATCCCCTTTTGGTGAACCTTTCACGAAGGTCATCCATATTTAAAACCAAAAACAGAACATAAAACGCAGACAAAGCTCAGTTTTAGCACATCCAGTGAAACTCATACACGGTACAGTGCCTAAATATATATGTATAAATACCTATTAAGTAAAATGGTCTTTTAGTTTGACATTTTTGGCCAAAATTGTTGTTAGCCCCTGAGCCAACTTCACGGCAGACCACAATTCAGGGGTCCCTAACGCTAATATAAATTCTTAGTAACCTGTGTAATAACAGGAAGAATGATTTATAGTAAATCTGTCAATATTAGTTGCAAAGTTCTAAGTCTGATTGAAGCCTTTATTAACCTGTACATTACCACGAAAAGCACTCTGTATTAGAGTTGTCACAACCATCCTGCAAGCAAACAAGTTCCCATGTGTGGAAGATGCTATGGAGTGAGCCCTTACCCATTTAAATGTGGGAGGGGGTGAGCTTCAATTAAGTAGGAGGTTGCCACCCTCCAAACAGCCAAGACTAGCTGAAACACAATTGTAAAATATACCGGACACCTAACAAGCTCCTATTGAACCCCCAAAATAACCACAACATATATAAACGTATAGAATTAGAACCTGCAGCAAGCTTAAGCCTATAGGGAACCATGTTAAAAAAGGTTTTTGAGGCAAATAGTGACACTTTGTGCTCATTTGCATGTCATTTCCCAGAATCCCTTGCTGCAGTGGAAGTGCTGTATGCTGGGTGATGATGGGGAAAGGTGGGGTTGCAGACCTGCCTAAGACATGCAGATGAGCATACAGTTGTATTTGCATATTTGCTTTTCTGTGGAGGGTTTTTGTCACTTTTTTTACTCACCATAACTTAACTCAGTATTATGGTATATATATATATCAAAAATACATCCAGAAACCCAACGTTTCGGTCCTACAGAATGGGAATTCTTTATACGGGAATATTTATATATATATATATAGAGAGAGAGAGAGAGAGAGAGAGAGAGAGAGAGAGAAAAAGAGAAAGAGAGAAAGAGAGAGAAAAAGAGAGAGAAAGAGAGAGAGAAAGAGAGAGAGAAAGAGAGAGAGAAAGAGAGAGAGAAATAGAGAAATCTGTTCATCATAGCACAGTTGATGATTACACACATTGTTATTGTAATAAAGAGTAAACTAGTTTTTCTCATTTTGATTGCCTAAGCAGCAAGTAAAATTTCGATTCCTGTTAAAAGAGGGTATCTTAGACAAAGAATCTCAGCCAATTATTGTAACAAATTTCTTGTGGGAGAAAAACAAGGCGTATAAATATTCGGTTGTATTCTAACCTTGGAAAATTCCGCAAAGATTACATGTAACTATTCACACATTCAGCAGACATCCTTATGCTTTCAACTTTGACAGTGTACACTTGAAGAGAGAAGAAATGGCAAGACCTTCCACATTGCACAGCCATCCACGTAAATCATACAAATTTTTGATTTATGAAGCAATCGAGTCAACGCCACAGAAAAAGGCTACCGTGGGGGAAATCTATGACTTGATCCAAAACAAATATCCATACTACCAAGAAACAGCCAATCAAAGAAATTTTAAAACTTCTGTACGTTTCACTTTATCCGCAAATGAATGTTTTGAGCGTGTCCCTCATCGTCAAGCTCAACGATACGGCTGCTGGCAGGTTGCTGCATCATTTAAACTTACCATGGAACATGGAACATATCTGCTGTTAAATAGCATTTTTTTGCCTAATTCCAGTTACATAGAAGCCTCACAGACTGTCGCGTCTGCTGATATACCTGCACCGTCCATTCCTCTCGACGAGATGAAAGATGGACATAACTACTATGATATGTTTCAAAACTTATATGGCCAATACGAATGTGGAGGTGAAAACAACCAACAACTGTACGTACCTCCGGATGTCTTGTTTCAAGAAGCTACTGCAGATCCATATGACGGCCTCACGGAGATGTGTCTGAATCAAGATTCAACGGTTGGCTCAACCATGGATGATACTGTTGTGCCTTCCTGGAGCCATTTGTTGCAGCCAAATCAGTTTTGACTTCTACAATAATGGTAAATACACATTCCGTTATGCCTTGACTCAAATTATATATGTCACAAATATTATAACATCATCTGCATAATATACACAATTTGTTAGCCAAATGAGTGGATACAGCGTAACATTGCAGACAGCCTTACATGGAGCGTTCACAAATAGATTATTTCCTATAACAATAGACTACATGACGAACCAGGAGTACACATTGGTGACGGAGTCCTAAATCATTCATTATTTTCGATTTTAAACCATCTTTTCTAAATGTTACACTAACTGTAACACACACACACACCTCATTGTTTAGCATTCAACATATGAAAACAATGTGTCGCCCACATGTGACGTGGGAACGTGATCATGTCCCAAGGCGTCCTTAAAAAGGTTACCGATGCAAGCCCCCCCCCCCAACCGACGTGCGCGTGTGAAACAGTATTGGCTGTGCCCGTAGCTTATTGTTACGGTCAGTGCAGTGTGTCATGCGCGCGCGTCGGGGGGCGGTGCGTGCACAGTGCTGGAGGCTAATGTTCATTCAGAGGGAGAGGTATTTGCGTGCATTTCATGTTGCCTTCACATGACGTCACACGGATTTTGTTCGCTCATTGGCTGATCGTCCGTTTTGGCCGTGGGCATACGTTCTTTTACAAAGTTTAGATATGTACGTGTGTAGAAGTGAATTTGTTTCGCTTCCATATCATTACTTTCAGCCATGATATGCATACTGCTAGCAGCACCATGGAGGGACATGTATTGAACGCACAGCGTACACATCGTTTAGCCCATGCGCTAAGAGTTAGTCCACACATTCGTGATATGCGCGCGCGAAACAGACGTTGTGCGTGCACATTATTATGTATGCAGGCACCGGAACAAACATATCAGTAGTAATGCGAACACCGGCATTAGAAACATGAGATAGTTCTATAGATTTACTTTGATCCTTGCAGTTTAAACATATACGTTACTTATGCGTGAATATCCACAATCATATAGAGATGTGTTAAGCGTTGTCATGCTGAAACATAGATAAATGTTCAATCTTTGAACATCATGTGTTTTCTGTATTTCACAGATGGCGAGGATGAATACATGGGACCAATGTATGATTTCAGATGGGCCAATCGTTATATTAGATGATTGTGACGACTAGCGAACAACAATTATAATAAATATGTAACAATGCTTGCAATGATTGGTGCGCATATTAACAATCACTACATAATGTTATCCTATAGTGCAAATATTTACTGTGCACTTAATTATCATAATGATGTTGCTAAGCACGGAAGTTAGAACTTATATTGATATTGTTTTATTTTCTACTAACATTATATGTATTGCCATGTGATATATGCAAACAACATTATCACTCAGCAAACACATGAATCTACTATATATTATAATCTCACGTGTGACTTGTCAAAGAATGTAAATGCTACATAACAACAGACATTGTATCTGAACGTACACAATAACAATTGGGAGGTTATAGAAACTTTTTAGTTGTGTGAATGTTATATTATCACCTAGG
The DNA here is from genome assembly GCA_036426205.1 of Ascaphus truei. Taxonomy (NCBI): domain Eukaryota; kingdom Metazoa; phylum Chordata; class Amphibia; order Anura; family Ascaphidae; genus Ascaphus; species Ascaphus truei. The sequence goes on from WSYH01003199.1 coordinate 35,561, forward strand.
TTGTAGTGCTAACCTAACATGCATGAGATAATGAATGTTATTTACAGATCATTAAACCATGAACATTTATGTGTACATTTCATTTACACGATTAACTATAGTTTAGTGTTATTATTAAACGTTAAACACATACATAGCTAAGTGACGCCGATGATAAAAACAACATTATTATGTAGGTTAATATTATTTGAGGTAAAATACATGCATCACACAAAAACAGGAACACACACACACGATGTTGATGAAATGTGTGCGCATGTAAATGTATACTTCATTTATGTTCATATGTTGACAGTTGTTATAAAGGATCATGATCATTATTATTAAGTAACGTCAATGAAATAAAAATTAACTTAGGAACATTGTCATTGTGTTGAATGATTCTGAACAAAATGTGAATCCAAAGAACTATACTTTGGAATGGTGTTAACATTTTGGAAAATGTAACATGTATGTCAAATCAACACACATCTTTCACTTATACATACACATGCGACAATGTATTAATCAACATGAAGATGAAGTGAGAGAAGAAATAATGACATACATTGCAATGTTAATGATGTTTACCACATTTGGGTCATTTCATACAAACATGCATTGAGTGTTAACATCGCTCATGTGCATGAATGGATGTTGTTACGTTGTAATAATGACATGTTATGTAATGTAGGTAATGATTTTAAAAAACACTGTACAATAACCACAAAGTGTAGATAAATGCACGGACACAATACAGAAAGGACATATTTCTATTGTCAGCACTTGTTCATTACGTTCTCTTTAAACATCCTCTAACTATACTGCACCGACACACTTTATTCGAGCAAATACCCAGTATGTACCTGGCAGATACCTGGAATGCGCCGCTCCTCACCTCTGACAAGCCCCGTTGCGTTTGCCTTCCCAGCCTGGGTTCATGCCTGGCTGACGGGCGGCTGATCTGTTAAATGATAATGATTAGGATTTAATAGGCTGCAATGCTTCGCGTGTCTACCAGATGGCATAAATTCATAAATTGTAATGCAGTATATATATATATATACTGTGCAGTATTGCAGCCAGCGGGAATAAAATGCTTCAATCCCTGCCTGGAAAATACCTCAATGCACTCGGGCAGAAAACAGTCACAAACCTCAATACACCCGGGTATACCCGAATTCGTGGGACTAGCCGAGCTCGAATAAAGTGTGTCGCCAGTGTACCTGTATCGAGGTTTGCACATCTTATTACAGATGTGAATTCAAATACATACCATGAGCAGTGCTTGGAGTGATATACCTTGAAAAAGAAAACATCAATGAATAAAAATCATTGTCATGACATGTTAATTAAGGTAAGCAACACACAGAAGTGACACATTTCTATGTGATATAAAACAAAATATAGAAAACATCAAATATGATCAGAAATACACAATAGACTACACATCATTGTGACACACATGTCACACTACAAATGAACATTTGTATGTAACCATATTGCACTAGTTATTGGCTATCAACATAGTATGTTTATTGTTAATGCATATCCAAAAATAGCATGTACAGAAAAGATAGATTTTGTACACATTATTCCCTCACGTACACACAACACCTTTTAGTGGTATGAAGTAGAATACAACCTGTTGATGAATGACATACAGGTGCCACATGCAATTGTCCAAACAGCAGAGAACAGAAATGTGGGAGAACCATATTCATCTGTTTCCTAAGTGAATGGTATTTGGACACATGTATTTATCATTACAATGATTTAATACATCGATGTAGTACTATGAACATATATGTATTTGCTTACCTGAAAAATATGTGTTTATCGCATTACGACGTGTCTCCACACCACAGGCTGTTTGCTCAGTGCCAGCTGCTAAATGTACGGGATGCTCCTCCTCCAAAACCTGACGTATGTCTGTTTCTAAATTATGGCGGATTGCCAGATTGTGCAAAATTCAACAAGGAATTACAATTTCTGACACTTTAGCAGGCTTATATTGAAGTACCCCACCAGTTCTATCTAAACACCTGAATCTTGTTTTCAGAAGCCCAAATGTCCTCTCTATGACTGATCTTGTCGATATATGTGCAACATTGTACCTCTCGTCTGCTTTAGATTGAGGGTTTGCCACCGGGGTCAACAGCCACGGCCTTATTCCGTATCCTGAGTCATCTATAATCCATCGTGCACAATTATGAAACAATTTGTGTTAACATTATTACATACAACATTTCATAGAAAAACAAGAGTTGTTTGTTAACACATCATAATATGTTCTCACCAGCCAACCAGGTCCAAAATAGCCTTGTTCGAAAGCATGGAAGACTGATGAGTTTCTCAGGATAAAGGAATCGTGACTGGAACCAGGGAATTTGGCTACCACATGCATAATCTTCATTGTGGCATCGCATACCACCTGTACATTCAGGGAATGGTAGTGTTTACGATTGCGGTAAGCATTCTCACTCTGACTAGGCGGGATCAAAGCAACATGGGTGCAATCGATTGCACCCATCACACATGGTATCCCGGCAATGGTATAAAAGCCATTCCTCACTTCCAGCCACTCTGTGTGCTCTGTAGGAAAATGAATATAATTCCTAGCGCATCTATTCAGTGCACATAGAAACTGGGTAAAGGCCCGCGAGAATGTAGATTGCGAGACCCCGCCCACTATGCCCACAGTTGTCTGGAATGACGCGGAAGCAAGATAATGTAATGAGCACAGCATTTTAACAAGCCCAGGGACTGCACGACCTCTGGCTGTCATAAAATCTAAATCTACCCGTATCTCTTCATAAAGAGATAAGATTGCTGCTGAACTCAAACGATACCGACTTATGATCTCCTCCTCACTCATCCCATCTAACATGGTTCTCTCCCTGTACAAACGTGGACGAGGCACAACTTCTCTCCTCTCTCTTCTCCTCTCATCTCCTTGCCCTCTCCCTCGCCCTCTCCCTCTCCTCTATGTGTCCCTGTCCCTTCCTTGCCCTGTGACATCCTGTCCGTCAGCTAGCCTCTCCTCCAATAGAATCCTCCTCCGTCTCATGAACAATCATATCATCTTCAATGCGCAGGTAATTGCCCTCATTTAACACCTATGTGATGATGTCACGTGACTTGATGAAGTGCAAGGTGTTACATTAACATATCCAAGTTGTTAACTCCAAACGGGTATACAGTACGAATTAAACGGATTATTTATGTGTGTTCACCAGGCAATTATGATATTTGACAAAGATGTTACGTTAAGCTTTGTACAACCATTTATTCGCAAGTATTTATGGAATGTGTAATGCATGTACCACTTCTGAACGCAACACTCAGTCATCTCATTAGGATACAACCATGACATTGACGTTGAAAAACTATGTTACAACATGTCTAATTTCGCATGTTATTGTCACATGTTCACATGAACTAATTCTAATTTGCATATGCATAATTTAATGCCATCAGGATACTTGCTATTGATTATGTTTCAATCGTCTAAAAATGAGTAACTATTATAGATCTGTGTATAACTTAGCATGAACTGATTATAATGCATCGTGTACAATGTAAACATGCAATGTTATTGAGTGTCCAATTGCGGACGTCATAAAAAGAGGGAGGTCACAAACTACATGTAAACATGAAAAAAACCCGCTACATTTACATTTGATCATGCGTTACACATCCAAAGCATTCTATAATGTATCCAACATTACTATACGCTGGATCTGTTAGATGTGTGAAATCTGTTACATCATATAATAAATTGAAGCACACTTAAGTAACATGTTTCATATGATGTGACCTCTTCCTTTAAGAGTTTACTATAGGAGTTTCCCTTGACACATCATAACATTAAGACTAATGTGACACGCAAAACATCATAACATAGACAAGTACAATGTTCTGCCAATAATAAACGTAAGCGGTGACATGATGAAGTGAATCACATCGACACTGTAATGCGAAGCACCTTTTTATTATGAGCAATAGAACGTAAACACTCCTATAAAGTTATAAGTCCCCGCTCCATAAACTCCATTGATTTACAGATGAGCTATTTTTTCTAAGTACCGTCCCGGCAACCTTGCTGATCCTTCTCCCCTCCAACTTGCCAACTTTAGTTGGCGGGACAAATTGCCGTAGAAATCTCCATTTTCGTGTGCCGATCAGCACCGATAAGCTGATCGGGGCTACTAGAATGCAGCCGATTTGAAAAAGTGGCGAAAAGTGCCGATAAGTGGGTTATCGGCAGCCTCCTGCCGATAAATTCTTATCGGGAAGAAAAAATGCTGATTTTGGCCACTTATCGGCGCTTACTGAATAGCAAATGCAAATTTGGCGGGAAAATGACGATAAAAGCCTTATCGGCGCTTACTGCATGAGGCCCTAAGTTGGTTCCAGTCAGCACTCCTCTATGAGACATCGGCACTGATATACTGCTATGATCTGTGCCGATGTAGGGAATGTGCATACTCTCTGCTATACTCTGAAGTCACACTTGTATTCAGACTCTACCTAATTATAGCAGAGTGCCACAACACTGGGGATTACTACTGTCCCCTGTATTCTGCGGACAATATTGATATATAACGGGACTGTCATATAGCACTATTTGGTTCAAGCAAGCACTCCTCTAATAGACATCGGCACTGATATACTGCTATGATCTGTGCCGATGTAGGGAATGTGCATACTCTCTGCTATACTCTGAAGTCACACTTTGTTAGGAATCGGCGTTCTCCGCGCTCCTCACACAGAGCACTCTCTCCCCTCAGGGAGTCCCTGGACACACGACACAATCCTGCCTTACTGGCCTCTGCGGCTCCCCGCCCCTACCGCCGTCGCCAGATCACTCCCCTCGGCGATTCCTCTGCTCAGCGCTGGGCGCGCCCACGCCCTCCCGCGCACACACCTGCACCACCCCCTGGTGCGGTCGACGTGCGTACACGCGTTATGGAGCATGCTCACTCTGCACACTCTTCTTCCTGTCCCCCGGACCTCAGGCTCCGCACCCGCACGCCGCATGGGCATACTCAGGTTCCAACAAGACTCATCTGGCTTGTTATGCCTGCACCAATCTGCAGTGTCTCCCGGTAGCTCTTCCTGTCCCGCCTCCGTTCCCGATTGGACCTTCCTGCTTTATCTAACTCCTCTCTGCTCTCAGTCTTTGCTCGACATAGTCTCTGTATGAAAGTACTTCAGGATTCTCTCAGTGTTTTCACAAGGCTTGCACGACTACACCCTCTGGCTCTCGATCTCGGCACTCCTTGGACAATGCTCACTCTGGTAACCCCTCGAACACGGCTTGGACAACAACCTATCTCCGCTCTCCACTCCCTGACCTTGGCATGGCATTCTTCACTCTATCTCTTCAACCGGTACCGGCAAGTATTGTCTGCATTACTACACCTGGCCTGGCAACACTTATTACCACACTACGGACACGCTCCCTTTGCTGCGGGTGCATGTATTACCACTTCCCCCTTCAGCTCAGGGGACGGGTCTGGTCTGCGGGCAGCACCGGCGTAACACACTTGTACTCAGACTCTACCTAATTATAGCAGAGTGCCACAACACTGGGCATTACTACTGTCCTCTGTATTCTTTGGACAATATTGATATATAACGGGACTGTCATATAGCACTATTTGGTTCAAGCAAGCACTCCTCTAATAGACATCGGCACTGATATAATCTGATGATCTGTGCCGATGTAGGGAAAGTGCATTCTGCTCTCATTGTCAGATTTTGATATTTACTGCTCATTTGAGAAACTTTCACATCAGGGGCTATATGTCTCTCCATTATTAGAGAAACTAGCCCGGTTTCTCAATTTTATTAGACTCCTCTGTACATCTGATTTGCTCCTCCTGACCACGGACGGGTTCAATATAGCATACTCTAATTGACAGACACGATCTATGCCGATGCATGGGATGGTGTTAACGTTACTATCTTTACTATGTGCCATCTCTGTATTCCAAGTGTGTCATGGTTCGCTGATACATCACTATTAATTTATGTGTGAACCTAACATAGTGAACCCCTATAAGCCTGTGTACTTTGCACCATTCCCCGGTCTGCTCTCAGGGAGAGCGTCAGCACATACCATCTTGCTCTTTACACTGAAACATCAGCATTCTATCCGGTAAACGCTGAGCACTCTCTGCTTACCAGCCACATGAGTCTATGCTGCTGCATTGATGTGCTTTAGAGTCTAGTTTTCATGTTGCCAGGCATGTGTGATATTCAGTTTTGAGCACTAATGACAATACACTGATACCACTACATCTGTTATCACTGTGATATTGCCTTGGTCATACAGAGGCGACCAACTTTATTCTAACTCGGCTAGTTCCGCGAATTTCAGAATATCCCGGTGATGTGCGGTTTTGTATCGTTTTCGCCCGGAGTGTATTGCGTTATTTTCCCGGCTGTGATTTAAGCATTTTATTCCCGCTGTCTGCAATACTGCAATGCCGTGTAAAAACTCATGGGGGCATTTGCGAGCTGTTGTCTTTGAAGCCGTCCCCTATAACCCATAACATACAGTACTGTACACATACAGTACTGTATATGCACATCAATGATACTATGGGCCGGCGGGGGCGAGATGTGTTTGCAGCAGAGAGAGATCCGCTGCTCTCTCTGCGCAAACATCGGCACATTAAAAATTATTTATTCATGTATTTATTTATTTATTTAGATTTATTTATTTATTTTTTGGGTGGCTGCTGTTTGTGAATTAAGAGTTAACCCCTTCATGACCGTAGCGGTATTAACTGCTACGGTCGTGAAGGGGTTAAGTTCACCCGCAACCCCCCGCAAGTCCTAAACTCACACCAAGGGCCAAATACCCCCTTCACCCACCCCCGCTACCCACAATAAAGTGGGCACGGTGGGTTAACCCCTTCATTGCCTTAGCGGCTATCAGCTATGGTAATGAAGCAGCATTGAAATAAGAAGGGAGAAGTTCATGCTACGAAACGCACGAAACCCACGCGTATGTAGCAAATGATGGTTGGAACAGAGGAAATGGAGAAAAGCTGACTTGACGAAACGAAATAAGCTAATGGGAGGGAGACACACCCGAGCCGAGAAAACGTGATAAAGGAGGTAATAGGCACAGACTAACACAGTACAGGGCCCGTAACCCTCGGGCTGAGCCAACTGCTGCATAAAGGGAAGAATAAAAGATGGATAGAATGGGGTAGATCCCTGATGTGAGAGGAGGAATCAGAGAGGAAAATTAAAAAGGGGATGCAGAAGTAAACACAAGTACAGAGATAAACTGGAAGGAGAGAAAGTAAGCGCTCATGGAAACTAGCATAGCAAATAGGTTAGCTCTGAAAAAAACGGAAGTGGATGCGGAGACCGCAAAAGTAATGACGGGCAAGTGGTTGTAGAATGGACGATGAGAGACCAGAAGCCAACCATCTTACACGCAAGAAACGGGGAGGCCGTAGCATCAAGCTCAGGCGGTTCAATCAGCGGGCAAGGCAGTACAGGGCGGAAATTGTGTGAGAAAAGGGTAGGAGGGTGAAGGAAAGAGTGTAGGTGAAGACAATTGAACAAGAGCAGAAGGAAAAGAGCCGGTCCGAGAAGAAATAACGCGTAGCAGGTCGAGAGACAGAAAACAGGACGGACGGCACACAGTCCAGGGCACAGCCGGTCCATCAACTAAGGGTATGCCGTGAAAAAACGAGGGGCAGCGTGTAGATTGTGTGGATATAGAACGCTTAATGACGAGGACAGAAGAGCAGAATCCCAAACCGAGAGTCCCGGGCCGTGAGCGAACCAGTAAAAGAACAAATCCTCCGCGTCAAAAGTTGGCCTCCAAGTGGTCCAAGGACAAAGCGTGAACGCCCCGACAGCACAGGTATGCATAATGCCAGAATGATAGATGACGATGGAGACCTAGGTATATGGCAGTCGGCGGACCTGGTGCAAGACCAACACCTTAGACAAAACTCGAGAACCGCTGATCTACAAAGTGTCAAATTTGTGTCGTTTTGTTTCTCGCAATGCAACTCTACACAAAACACACATCACACTGTCGAACTGCGCTGACAGAAGAGGCCTAGATGGTCAGACACTACGGAGATCCTAGACGGCACAAAGCGTTCACAGCCGGTTCCTGTAGTATATGTCTTAAATGAAGCGTCAGAACACTGGGAACCAGTAGGCTACACATGCAGCCTAACCCTGAACAAGTCCTCTCACCCCTAACCACTTGGAGCAGCACTGTATCACCTGAGCTCAAAATCGCAAAAGACCTGGTCATGGTACCAAGCCTCAACAAAGTGATCCGGACGCTCTACTCTGCTCTCTCCTAAACGTGCACCCCAAAAACTGGAACAATTACCAGAGACTGCTATCATCACCAGCAGTTTAAGTTCTTTCAAATCTAGGCTTTCTCACATTTTAACTCGTGTCTGTAAATGTGTTCTGAGGAACCAATCATAATAGTATATGTTTCTTTAACTGTGAAGCAATGTCTTGGTATTAATGTATACCGCTGTTCATTTATGGAACTGTACTGTAACATGTATATTTGCTTCACTCTGTGCCAGGACATACTTGATAAATGAGGAGTAACTCTCAAGTCATACTTCCTGGTAAAATATTTATAAATTAAAGAAATAAATAATTGTATTCTCCTTTTTTTCCTAGCTGCGACTCCTTTCCGGGGTATTCTTCCCGTCTGCGCCACACCCTGGTCTTCCTCGTCTTTGGAGTCACTTCCTCCTCCGCGGGGAGGGGCTTAAAAGGAGAGGACAACGGCTTTTAAAGGCCTATGAGTTGTCACATTTTCGTCATGTTTCCGACAGGCCCTGATTGGGCCTGTAAAACCATGTGTTTTGGCCGATACAAAAGAAAAATGATGACGTCACTTAAAGCGCAATAAAAGCACAGCCAATTAGAAGGCTTTGCTAGCCCGAATGGCCTTTTAAGATGATGTCAGAAAAATAACATGGCCGCGCCTGCAGATGTGAGCGACGTAGCCTAATCAGAGCGTGGGAAACTCCAAAACCCAACTCGTGATTGGGCTCTAGTTACACCATGTGACAGAGGTTGCGCGGGAGAAACGGATGATGATGCACGTCAGGTGAAAGCCTCTGTCACAGGAGGTCACTAGAGCATGTAGTTTGGATAGCTTGAGGTAAAGGAAGCCCAATACACTATGTATGCAGATGACAAATCCATATGCACACACCATAGGCCTCTCTGACCTGTTAACGAACAATACTTTAGTCGGGTGACTTCTTTGAGACTGAAAACTGATATTTAAGCATCTGAAAAAACGAAAACTTTTTTTTAACACAGCCACTGGACAAGACTGTGACAACCATGGTGATGTGGGACCAAGACTAAATTGTGTAAAGCTTACCAGTGACGTGAGCTCCTGAGTAAGAACCAACGTCAGACACCCAACCCTAAACCCGTCACAGTTTAAATACCTGGCTTATGGTCATGGACTCCCACTTACACATTCGGGATGCACACTTGATTACCCTGATCAACCAAGACACTATGCCAATACTACAGAGGGGTACTGATACACTAGGAAACACAAATCAACCTGCCTAAGTCTTGCCGTAGGAAAGCGTATCACACAGCCAGATGCTAATGGCACAATTGATCTGACTTTGGGAACATAGTATATGGCCTCGGCTCCTCCAACCCACCCTTAGCAACTGACACACTTCTAAATTCACAATTGTCGTTTGTTCTCCAATGCAACTACAACACACCAGCACACTGCGAACTGCTCAAAGAAAACTAGATTGCGTCAAACACTACGAAGTCTAGGCGCACGTTACACGATTTCCAACGTACTTGCCTTTTAGAAACTTCTACGGGGACCAAGCGAACACAGCTCTGAACAAGCTCCACCCCTACCACTTGGGCAGCATTATCACATCGAGATCAGACTCCCACAAAGAGCTATTCATGGTCACAAGCCTCAACAAAAGTAATCGGACATTCCTCCTTCATTCCGTGCATCCAATAAACTGGCAAAACCAGTCCAGCAAGACTATCACTCACCCACAGTTTAAGTTCTTCCCAGAATCTAGGCTGGTCTCACATTTTATGGTTTTAAAACCAGGTCAGAACATAACAACACAGACAAGCCTCAAGTTTTAGGCAGGACCAGGTGAACCCTCATTACACGGTACACGTGCCTAAATATAGAATGTATAATATTCTTAAGTAAAGATGGTCTTTTGAGTTTGACAATGTTTGGACCACAATTGTTGTAAGCCCCTGAGCCAAACTGTCTGGGTCGAGCAACCACAATTCAGTCAAGGTCCCCTAACGTATAATAACTAATATAAAAGCATGGTACGACCATAAAACTGTGTAGTAAAGAGACCAGCATTTAGGAATTGCAAGTATAGTTGCAAAGTTCTAAGTGACTGATTGACTACAGCCTTTATTAACCTTGGTACGAATTAGCCAGGCGAAAAACCTCTGTAATTGAGTGTAGTACACATCATACTGCAAGCAAAAAACAAAGGTCCCCTGTGTGGAAGGTCTATGGGAGTGAGCCCTTTCAAGCATTGTAGAATGTGCGGAAGGGGTGAGATTAAATATAGAGAGGAGTGTTTGACAACCTCCAATCAGCCAGTGGAAATAGCTAGAAAACACCAATTGTGAAAATACTGGAACAACCTAACAAGCTCCTATGAACCCCCAAAATAACAACCAACATAGGTAATAAAGCATATAGGGAGTGTCACAGAGGAGTCAGCTATGAGACTGTGGAATATACATATTTGGAAACCAAGATGAAACAGAGACACTAAAAACAACAGACAATGCGCCTCAAGTTTTAGACAATGCCAGTGAACTCATACCAAGTACAGTGCCTAAATATATATGCACATACAATATCTATTAAGTAAAATGGGTCTTTAGTCTGACAGTATGTTGGCCAAAATCTGTTGTAAGCCCTGACCAACTTCAGGCGACCACAATTCAGGGGTCCCTAAGGCGTGCAATATAATTCTTAATAACCTGGTAATAACCAGGAGAGAATGATATAGAAATCTGTCAATATTAGATGCAAAGTTCTCAGTCTGATTGAAGCCTTTATTAACCTGTAATTACCAGGAAAAAGCAACCCTGTATTAGAGTTCCACAACATCCTGCCAAGCAAACCACGTTAACTGGTGTGGAAGGTGTTGGAGTGAGACCCTTATATCATTAAATGTGGGAGGGGGTGCTTAATAAGTGGAGAGTTGCCAACCTCCAATCAGCCAGGAATAGCTGAAACACAATTGTGAAATATACCTGGACACACCAACAAGCTCCAATTGAAACCCCAAAATAACCCACAACATATATATAAGCATAGAGTGTCACAGAGAGTGCTTACTGAGCATGGCAATAATATTTAAAACCAGAACCGAACATTAAAACACAGCAAAGCTAGGTTTTATCCACACCAGTGAAACCTCATACAAGGTACAGTGCCTCAATATCTATGCATATAAATATCTATATAAGTAAGAAGGGTTTTAGTTTGACATTCTTTGGCCAAATGTTTGTAAGCCCCTAGCCAGACTTCACGGCAGACCACAATTTAGGGAGTCACTAACGCTAATATAAATTGTTTTTAAAACCTGTTAAAAAGGCAAGAATGATTTATGTAAAATCTGTCAACTATTAGTTGCAAAGTTTCTAAGTCTGATTGAAGTCCTTTCATTAACCTGTACATTACCAGGAAAAAGCACCTCTGTATTATTAGAGTGTCACAACCATCCTGCAAGCAAAAACCAGTTCCCTTGTGTGGAAGGTGCTGAGGAGTGGCAGCCCTTAACCATTTAAATGTGAGAGGGGGTGAGCTTAAATAAGTAGGAGGTTGCACACCTCACATCAGCCAGGAATAGCTGAAACACAATTGTGAAATATATATGGACAACCTACAAGCTCTATTGAAACCCCCAAATACCACAACATATAATAAGCAATGAGTGTCACACACACAACTCATCACATCAACCACCAGTTTAAAGTTCTTCAAATCGAAGGTGTCTCACATTTAACCTGCGTCTGTTAACGTTTCATACGCTTATAATATTAATTTCTTTAACTGTGCGCGCACTGTCTTGTATATAATGTATACCGTTCATTTATGTAACTGTTACTTGTAACCATGTATTATTGTATGTTACTCTGTGCCCAGGAAAACTGAAAATGAGAGGATAACTCTCAAGTAGTTACGTCCTGGCTAAAAACTATTTATAAATAATAAATAAAATAATCTGTATTCTTCTTTTTTCAGTAGCGTTCTCGCGACCTCTTCCGGGGTATTCTCTTCACCGTCTGCTGCCACGCCTGGTCTTCCTCTTCTTGGGAGGGTTCATCCTCCCGGTGTGGCTAAAAAATGAACGACATTAGGCTTTTAAGGCCTATGATGTACATTTCGTCATTGTTCCACGGCCCTGATTGGGTCGTGTGAAAACCCGATGTGTTTTGGCCGAAGTAGCAAAAAAAAATGATTTGACGGTCAGCTTAAGGCAATAAAAGCACAGCCAATCAGAATGGTTTGCTTCAATTGCCTTTAAGATGATACATGAAAAGAACCCATGCCGGACTCAGAGGGTACGGGTAGCACAATCAGAGCTTGGGAACCTCCAACCCAACTTGATTGGCTCTAGTAAACCATGTGACAAGAGGTTTGGGGAGAGAACGGATATTGAAGTCAGGTGAAAAAAAAGGGCCTGGTCATGGTATAGAGCCCATGTAGTTTATCTATCTTGAGTAAAGGAACCTTCAATAACACGTATGCAGATGACAACCAAATCCTAATGCACCACAGCCATAGCCTCTATGCCTTCAACACTACTCAGTCGGAACTTTTGAGACTCGAAAATGGATTTCCCAAAACAAACTTTTTTTTAAGACACTGACAAGACTGTAACAATGGTATTTTGGGACCAAGACTAAATTTTGTAAAGACTTCCAGTGACTGGCTCCTGAGTAGAAACCAACTCTAACACCACCCTAAACACCTGTCACTAGTTTTTAAATACATGGGCTATGTGTTGAACTCCCATAACAGTCGAGGATGCACACTTGATACCCTGACGAACCAAGACCTATGCACAAATAGGGGTACTTCACAGGAACAAATCCTCCCTAAGTCTCCTGGTCAGAAAGCGTATCACATAGCAGATGCTAATGCCAATATGGACTGATGGAGACATAGTATATGGCTCGGCGTCCTCACAAACCCACCTTGCAAACTTGACACCCATTACAATTCAATTTGTGTTTTGTTTCCATGACCTACAACAAATCCACTGCGAAAGCTCAAAGAACTAGATTGGTCAACATCTAGCAGTCTAGGCGCAAAGTTCACCTTCCTGTCTTGCTTAAGCATTCCTTCAGGACAAGCTACCCAGTACTGAACAAGCTTCTCAACCCCTACCAGTGCAGCACTTATTCAACACCTTGGCAGATCAGACTCCAAAATAGACTATTCATAGGTACCAAGGCGTCAACAAAGTATCCGACGTCTCCTATCCTCTTTCGTGGCATCCCAAAACTGGAACACACCTACCAGAGATTCGAACATCCACCACCAGTTTAAGTTCTTTCAAATTAAGGCTGTACTCACCATTTTATTTTATTAAACAAGAGTCAGAACATAAACACACAGACAAAGCTTCAGTTTTAGACATTCACAGGTGAACCCTCATACACGGTACAGGACTAACATATACTATGTTATAAAATCTATTAAGTAAATGGTCTGTTTAGTTGACATCTTTTGGCCACAAGTGTTTACGCCCCTGAGCCAACTTCTCGGAGACCACAATTCAGGGGGGGTCCACTAACGCTAATATAAATTCTTAATAGAACCGTGTAATACAGGGAAGAATATGATTTATAGTAATCTGATCACATATTAGTTGAAAGTTCTAAGCTTCTGATTGAAGCCATTTATTAACCTGTACATTACAGGAAAATACTCTGTATTAGGAGTTGTCAAACCATCCTGCAAGCAAACAAGTTCCCATGTGTGGAAGGTGCTATGGAGTGCCACTTAACCATTAAATGTGGCGAGGGGGTGAGCTTAAAGTAAGTAGGAGGTTGGCCAGCCTCCAAATCAGCCAGGGAACTAGTGGAAAACAAAATTGTGAAAGATACTGGAATAACAAGCTCCTATTGAACCCCAAAAATAACCACAAACATATATATAAGCATCTGAGTGTCACAGAGGAGTGACTACTGAGCATGGCAAATATATTTATTGAAAACCAGAACAGAACATAAACAACAGACAACAGCCTCAGTTTGAGCACATCCAGTGAACCTCATACACGGGTACAGTGCCTAAAATGATATGGCTTCAAATATCTATTAAGTAAAAATGGTCTTTAGTTTGACATTTTTTGGCCAAAACTGTTGTAAGCCCCTGAAGCAAACTCACGGCAGAGACCACAATTCAGGAGTCCCTAACGCTAATATAACAATTCTTAATACCTTGAGTAATAACAGGAAAGAATTGTTATAGTAAATATGTCAATTATTAGTTGCAAAGTTTATAAGTTTGATTGAAGCCTTTATTAACTGTACATTACCAGGAAAATCACCTGTATTATGAGTTGTCACAACCATCCGCAAGCAAACAAAGTTAACGGTGGAAGGTGCATAGAGTGAGCCCATAACCAGTTTAAATGTGGTGAGGGGGTAGCTTAAATTAAGTAGGAGGTGCCAACCTCCAACAGCCAGGAATAGCTGCAAACACAATTGTGACTGAAATAGACTGGACACCTAACAAATCCTATTGAACCCCCAAAATAACCACACATACATATAAGCATATGAGTGTCACAGAGGAAGTGTACGTGAGCATGGCAATATATATTTAAAACCAGAGACAGAACATTAAAACAAAGACAAAGCTCAGTTTTAGAACTCCAGTGAACAAATACACGGTTTTACAGTGCCTAAATATAGCATGTATAAATATCTATTAAGTAAAATGGTCTTTTAGTTGACATTTTTGGCACAATGTTGTAAGCCCACTGCAGCAAACTTCAGCAGGCACCAGACCACAATCAGGGGTCCATACGAACGCTACTATAATAATCTTCAATAACCTGTTGTAATAACAGGAAGAATGATTTATAGTAAAACTGTCTATTTAGTTGCAAGTTCCTAAGTCTGATTGAAGCCTTTATAACCTGTAAAATTAACAGGAACAGCACTATGTATTAGAGTTGTCACAACCATCCTGCAAAGCAAACAAGTTCCCATGTGTGGAAGGTGCTATGGAGTGGCCCTTACCATTTTTAAATGTGGGAGGGGGTGAGCCTAAATTAAGTAGGAGGTTGCCAACCTCCAGTCAGCCGGAAATAGCTGAAACAAATTGTGAAATCTACTGGACACCTAACAAAGCTCCTATTGAACCCCCCAAATAACCACAAATATATTATAAGCATATGCGGTCACACACACGATATTCTGCACATCAACCCACCATGGTAAGTTCTTTTCAAATCTAAGCTGCTCACATTTTAACTGGTCTGTAACGTTTTATACGCTCTATATAAGAATATTTTCTGGAAACTGTGAAGCATGTATTGTATTAATGTATTACCCCTGTTCATTTATGTAACTGCTATTGAACGTCATGTATTATTTGTTTACTCTGGCCCAGGATATACTGAAAACGAGAGGTAACTTCAATATCTATTACTTCCTGGTAAAATATGTATAAAAATAAATAAAATAATATTGGATGTACTAATCCGCCGCCCTTTATTGGCTGCGTTTAATTATTATATTAGAATCTCTCATAATTCTTTTTTATCGCCTAAATTCTTTTTTATGTTAAGGTTTTTCTCATATATTTATTTTGTTTGGACAGCTTTTCTAGGATCTTCCTGAACTATTTTTCAAACATCTCATACAACCTCTTTGAGATAACTGGATAAAAATATGATTTTGTTTTAAAGGGAGTAAAACGAAGTTCATTAGAGAGTCAGTCATGTCTTTATTTATATTAGATGTAGTATACACATTTTCTGTGTAAGAAGTATTTTTTAAGTGTTAATTACGTACAAATTTCCCACATCTATATATGTTTGTAAATGGTTCAGGATTTGAAGGAGGAGGAAGGACGACCTTATTTCATACTGAATTAGGCTGAGGTCTAGGAATTTATTTTTTACCTTAAATTGACAAATCCCTTGCTGATGAACTATTTATCTGGATTTTTGGTTTGTTTTGTCTGGCACGACTCCTCTTTTCCTCGTTTGGTGGGATTTTTCTTCTTTCTCGTGATCAGAGATTTTTTGACAGTCTTCTCTCCTTGTCCCATATTACTTCAGGACCAACAACAACCAAAAATCCAGAGTGAACATAGTATTAATACAGCAAGGGGATTGTCAAATTAAGTAAATAAAAAAATTCTAACCTAAGCCCAAATGTCAGTATTAAAAAGAGGTCTGTCCTTCTCACCCTTCAAATACCATGAACACATTTAAAACATATATAGATGTGGTTAAAATTCTGTACCAAAATGTTCACTTAAAAAATACTTCTTAAAACAGAAATTGCATACTACATTCTAATAAAATAAAGCTACCATGTACTATCTCTAATGAAAGACGTTTTACTCCCTTTAAAACAAAATTATATTTTCATCACAGTTACGAGTGGCGGACCAACGTTTTGAACTCGAGTAGCTCCGACGAATTTCAGATGATCCGGTTATGTGCGTGGTTTGTATCGTTTCGCAGGCCAGGCGTGTATGCGTTATTTTCCCGGCTGCTGATTTAACGATTTATTCCCGCTGAATCTTGCAATTACTGCATCGTGTAAAACTCATGGGGGCGTTGTTAGCGAGCTGTTTTCTTTGTAGCCGTCCACTGGCAGATGTGTTTGCAGCAGAGAGAGATCGCATCTCTCTGCAGCAAACATCGGCACCTTAACAATTATTTTTGTAAAGTGTACAATTTTATTCCATAGTGTTAGATGTGCAGGCGGTGGGGGTTCCGGACGCTGAAACCGCGTTGGTTCAGGCCCAGGTGACCCCTGCTTCCCGAGATACAGGCCATTTATGAGGGTGCCGGGTATCCGCTGCGATTGTAAAACTCCCGCATCAGTGACGCCGGAAATGTAAACAAGCGAGGGAGTACCGGGCAACAGCATAAAGGGGCCTTGCTCCGGGAATCAGGGGTCCCCGGACTAATAAATGAGCGGGTTCATGCTCCGGAGACCACTCTGCCAATCATACAGTGTTAATACAACACATATATAAATAAAAAATCATCCTTACTTGGGCTATCTGTGCTGATGGTAACGAAACAGCATGAATGTATTTTTATATATATTGTACAGTGAGCAGGGGGTTGCCTGAGCCACAAATCAAACTCAGAGGGACACCCTGATCCTGCCACAATAGTATTAAAAGTACAGAAAATGCTTGCTTCCTTACCATAGCTGATAGCCGCTAAGGCAATGAGGTAAACCCCCGTGACCCGCTTATTGTAGGTAGCGGGGGTGGTGGAAGTGGGGGTATTGGCCCTTGGTGTGAGTTTAGGTTGCGGGGGGGTTGCGGGTGCAACTTAACCCCATTCAGACCGTAGCAGTTATAATACGCTACGGTTCCAGAAGGGGTTAACCCCTCCCGCTACCCCCCGCAAAGCCCTAAAACACCACGTGGGGGCTACAACCCCTCAACCACCCTGCCTACCCACAAATTAAAAAAAATCACACACAGCGCCCGTTCCAAAAAAGAAAGAAAGAATTGGCTGAAATGAAATTGGACTAAGAGAGTAGAGCGAGAGATGATGATATCAATATATGATAGAGAGAGACGAGATATATAATTAGATAGATAATGATTATATAGATAGTAGTATATATATATATGATACTATCTATATTGACAGGTATATATATAACAGATATATATATATATAAATAAATAGATATATAAAATATATATATATATTATAGATTATATATAATAAATAATGTATATACAGTACAACAACCAATTTCATGATGCGACACCTCTCATCAACATATATACAACTTACTGTAATTGCATGACAATGATACTATACCGGTATATGGTACTCTCTTCTGAATATTATTTTGATATCTATTACAGGTGAGCAGGGGTTCACCTGAGCACAACATCAAAGCTTAAAGGGACCCCCGCTTCCTGCCACCAATATTATTAAAAACAGAAATGTGTATATTACAGATTGCATGATTTTGTGATGCGTAGGCAATGAGGGTTTAAGTGCAGAATAGCTGTTTATTGGGGACATTGCCCCCAATAAACAGTGTCAATATATAAACAACATACTTTACACCCCCTGTGTATTTAAAATACAAAACACAATAAATACATAAAAATACACAGTTTTTAATGTGTTGTTAAACCTCACCTGCCTTGACTGTAAATCTGTGTAAAGCACCCCTCCCCTAATGGTCTGTAAAATTCCGCCTTGACTGTTAATCTGTGTAGTTTAAGCCCCTCCCATAACGTGTCTGTTTTAAACCTCGCCCTGAGCTTGACTTGTAATCTGTATGTAAAGTCCCACTCCCATAATGTGCTTCTGTTAAATCTTCCTGCCCTGTGTTCTCCTGGAGTGCGTGTATGTAGAATGTGGGGAGGGGGGAGGGGAATCTCCGAGGTGTCCTACAGTCTTAATGCAGCGCCTCACTGCCAATGGCCCTTGGTTTTTCAACCCCGTTTGTGATCTTGTATAACCACCCTCACCCCACTACCACAAGGAGGGCCTACCCACAGACCGTTGCCCCCCCCTCCACCTCCCCATCCTGCACCATGGCCCCTTACGCTTCTGCAAACAGAGACAAAAATTTAACATCCATGTACATGTCCCTCCTTAACCCTTAATCACATTAGCGGTGATTAAAACCGCTACTGGTCATTAAGGGGTTAACCCCCGGCTCAACCCACCACATCGGGAGCCTACATTACCCTCACAACTAACACCCCCACCTGTGAGGCTAAGCTACCCGTCACCCACATACCCACACAGGGAGGCCTGACCCACATAACCGTTGGGGGAAAATAACCCCCCCACCACCCCCCAGTACCCACGAATAATTAAAAACAATACACAGCCAACAATAAGCATATCATTATAATTATTAAATACCATTACCACCCCGGTGCCCCCACCATAAATGACAAGATTTATCCTTGTACAAACAGGGTTCATAACGCAGCCCCCGCGCGAGTCCCCGGTGGGGCTGGCGGGGCACCTGACAGACCTACAGTGGGGGGTACCATGCAGCCTTTTTCAAACAGGTTCTGGAGGCCATTGCTGGTGGGCACCGCGCAGCGAACCATGGCACCCCAGGTCGGTCTTCCTTGGGACACCGTGGGCCACAATTGGGTCCAAAGTAGGCACGTGGAGGGTCTGGGAGGCCCCGGGTAAGGACCACCCACAGTGTCTGCGGGGCCTCGGGTGGTTCACATGGGGGTCTGGGGAACCACGACCAGTGCTAAATACGGGTTCGCGGGGTTACCCCACAGAAGTAGGACACACAACATCTTCACCCCGCACCTATGGGTCAGCTTGGTGCCCCCACAGTGTGTAAAATGTGTAAAAATACATTCAGCCTATAGTTATATTGATGTGCTATACAGTAAGTGATTATGTTGGGGTTACAGGGGTTGTTGTTATAGAGATATATATATAGAGGGTGATATTATTAATATATATATATATAGATAATATGAATATAGATATATATATATAGTATATATATAGTATAATATAGGAGATATATAATTTAGAACGTATGTGAGAGTCAGGTATTTATATTATTTAGATTTATTATTTTATTTTTTGGGTGGTGCTGTTGTGAAAGAGTAACCCCTTTCATGACCGTAGGCTGGTATTAACTGTATCGGTCGTGAAGGGAGTTAAGGTTCACCCGCAACCCCCGGCAAGTCCAAACTCACACAAGGCCAAATACCCCCTTCACCACCTCCCGCTACCCAATAAAGGGGGCACGGAGGGGTTAACNNNCCCTTCATTGCCTTAGCGGCTATCAGCTATGGTAATGAAGCAGCATTTCTGTATTTTAATAATATTGTGCAGGAGCAGGGGGTCCCTTGAGCTTTGATTTGTGGCTCAGGGAACCCCCTGCTCACTGTACAATATTATTAAAAATACATTCATGCTGCTTCGTTACCATAGCACATAGCCGCAAAGGTAAGGAATGAGTGTTTATTTATATATGTGTTTTATTCATACTGTAGATGTGCAGAGGGTCTCCGGAGCTGAACCGCTTCGGTTTTAGGTCCGGGGACCCCTGCTTCCTGAGATAGAGGCCCCTTTATGGGGTGCCGGTATCCCTCTGCTTTGTTTACATTCCGCGGTCACCTTTAAATGCAGAGGGATACTGGCACCTCATAAATGGGCCTTTAAATGCAGAGGGATACTGGACCTTTAAATGCAGAGGGATACTGGCACCTCATAAATGGGCCTGTATCTCGGGAAGCAGGGGGTCCCCGGACCTGAAACCAATGCGGTTCAGCTCCGGAGACCCCCTGCACATCTACACCATGAATAAAAATGTATTTTAAATAATTTTTTAATGTGCCGATGTTTGTGCAGAGAGAGCAGCGGATCTCTCTCTGCTGCAAACACATCTCGCCCCCGCCGGCCTATACTGTAGTATCATTGATGTTCATATACAGTACTATATGTGTACAGTATGTTAGGGGTTATAGGGGTTGTTTTTATACAGTATATATATATATATACTGCATTACAATTCATGAATTTATGCCATCTGGCGGACACGCGAAGCATTGCAGCCTATTAAATCCTGAACCATTATCAATTAACACATCAACCGCACGTCAGCCGGGCATGACCCGTGGCTGGGAACGCAGCATGCTCCGGGTGAACAGCGTCGCATTCCAGGAATAAGCCAGGTAAAAACCGGTGATTTGTTAGAATAAAGTCTGCCGCAGCAGTATCTCAAAGGAGGTTGTATAGAGATGTTTGAAAAACTAGTTCAGGAAGATCTAGAAAAGCTGTCCAAACAAAATAAATATATTAAGAAAAACCTTAATGAAAAAGAATTTATGGCGATAAAAGAATTAAGAGAAGATTCTAATATAATAATTAAAGCAGCCGATAAAGGCGGCGTATTAGTAATCCTAGATAGAGTAAACTACATAAAAGGATCACTAAGATTATTAGATGACCACCAAAACTTTCAAGACTCTGTAAAAATCCAACAGAGGATTTTCTTTATGAGTTGGAGAACTTGCTAGTTTTGGGACTGAAAAAGAAATTTATCTCAAAAGAAGAATTCGAATTCATTTGATAAGAAAACCCATATTACCAATTTTTTATTATTTGCCCAAACTTCACAAAGATCCAGTTAACCAGCCAGGCCGTCCCATTATTTCTGGTGTACAATCTATGACTTCAAACTTATCAGCATATTTGGACTTTTTTCTACAAAAGGAAGTCAAGAAACTCAAATTACATTTAAAAGACACTACTCACATTTTAAATATGTTAAATGAGATTGTATGGTTAGATCAATATTGTTTAGTCACGTGTGATGTCACTTCACTGTACACAGTTATTGATCATGCACAGGGGTGTTTGGCTATTCAATTATCTTTGGAACAAGAGGGTTTATACACTAAAGCACATATTGATTTTTTTAGTATCTTTAATTCAATTCACTTTAACACACAATTATTACTGGTTTAATGAGGAATTATTTTTACAAATTAAGGGCAATGCCATGGGTATTAAATTTGCACAGAGCTATGCAAATTTATTCATGGGGATGTGGGAAAACCAATATATATGGTCACCACACAAATTCGGTGCAAATTTAGTACTATGGACACGTTTTGTGGATGATATATTTTTTATTTGGAAAGGTGATAAAGATACACTATTATCATTCTTAGAATATATTAATTTAAACACATTTAATTTAAACTTCACTTCTACATTCAGGACCAGTGAAATTGAGTTTCTTGACTTACTTATTTATATTGAAAAGGGAGGTATTTGTACCAAACCCTATCACAAACCAGTCAGCTGCCTCAATTATATTGAGGCGGATAGTAATCATCTAAATATTTGGCTTTAAAATATTCCTCAAGGTGAATTGCGTAGAAATAAACGCAATTGTACCAATAACAATATATATGAAGAACAAGCCAAAATTATGCTTGAGAAATCGAATCCAAAAAATATAAAAAAACAATTTTGGACAAAGCATATAACAAAATAAGTACAGTCGATAGAAAAGAACTATTAAAATATAATAAAGTTCAGGGTGCGGAAGAGGTTACGCAGTTTGTAGATACACCATTTATTACACAATATAATCCACTAGCTCCAAAAATTAAAAGAATAATCAAAAAACATTGGCCATTGGTTCTAAAGGATCCCATCTTACAATCACATCTACCTTCAGTCCCTAAATTATTATTTACAAAAGCAGATACTTTAAAAAATACATAGCTCCAAGTTGCATAAAGGCTTCTAAGCAAAATACAGCTGTGGGAAACTTTCTGAAACCTAAGGGTTTCTTTAAATGTCTATAATGTAAAATGTGCAAACTAGATTTGCATAATGATAAAAAAAACTAGCAATTTCTAACTAACTCATACAGGAAAAACATATGAAATTGAGAATTTTATATGTTGTGATTCATCAAATATTGTATATCTAATTCAATGTCCATGTAAAAAACAATATATAGGACGATCAACAAGGAGACTTAAGTTACGCTTTGCGGAACACATTACTAACATACAAAAAGGTTTTTTACAACACACTATCTAAGCACTTTTGTGAAGAACATAATGGCAACCCAGCAGGTATAAAATGTATTGGCATAGATAAATTAGCCAAAAATTGGAGAGGAGGTGATAATATTAATGCCATCTCCAAACTGGAAACCAAGTGGATACATACAATGAAAACCTTAGTTCCACTTGGTTTGAATACAGACATAGACTTAGGTGCTTTGCTCTGTTAAATATTCCTGCATTTAATAAAATAAGTCTATAACCAGTTAAAAATATGTAGATTGAACCTGCTAATATACCATATATGCTAATAAGGATCTTTCCAATTTGTTAACAAGGATCTTTCCAATTTAACAATACCTAATATATATATGTATATATTGAAAATAGTAACCTATTGATGAAATTGTTCATCTTAAAACAAGGTATCTTTATCATATATATTTATATTGAAATAACATATCTTGAAACTATCACATTCAATTAACATCTTACTAATTGCTATTTTTGAAAAATTTAACATCTATGAGATTATTAGAATCTTTTTGAAAAAATCTTTATAAATCTATTCAGAATATATATATATTTTATATTAATATAATCTATTTATTTTATGTCTTTAAATATAAATTTTATGATAATGTGTATTAAAATTGTTTGTAATTTTATTTAATAATGTGTATAAAAGATGGGTTTCAGCATTTTGAATATTGATATCAGAACTAATTGTGTCCACCTGTGATATATATCCTAATACTGGTTATCTAATTAACTTATCAGTGACATGTATATGCTACACTGGCGACACACTTTATTCGAGCTCGGCTAGTCCCACGAATTCGGGTATACCCGGGTGTATTGAGGTTTGTGACTGTTTTCTGCCCGAGTGCACATTGGGGTGTATTCTCCAGTGCAGGGATTGAACGCATTTTTATTCCGCTGGCTGCAATACTGCAACAGTATATTATATATAGTAATTACAATGCATGAATTTCTTAGCTCTGGTAGACACGCGAAGCATTGCAGCCTATTAATCCTACACTATTATCATTAAACAGATCCCGCCCGTCAGCCAGGCATGAACCCAGGCTGGGAAGGCAACGCAACGGGGCTTGTCCAGTAGGTGAGGAGCGGCGCATTCGCAGGTACTGCCAGTGACATTACAATGGGTATTCTTCTCGAATAAGGTCGTCGGTGCAGTAATTAGTAAACAACCAGTTGAGATCACAACACATTCCCCAGATGAAAAGTCCCTAGTTCCAAGAATCACTAGTAGGGAGGAGCTCTAAGACAAACTTTCAGCATCGCCTCCAACATATACATGCCAGCAGAACCCCCTGCTCATTACTGGACACATATTCAAATTTCGGCCAAAATCTCGGCGAGTTGACGATCAGCGGTAGTCTCGCAAGACCAGGGATAACCAGAAGTGACACGGAGAACGGCTGGCAGGCAGAGTAAACCAGAGTACGGCGCCTTCTTGGCGTTTCCAACGTGAAGGATTCCATACAGCAACTCCAAGGCAGCCACGGAACTAGAGGATTTATAGTCCCTACATGCTTGTTTACATCTGCTCTTTGTAAAGTAAGCGATCTACTTTTATGGTCATATATTTTACTACACACGTGACTTCACTATTTTTGTATTCTCTTTCATTTCAAGAATCATTGGCAAACCATACCAAACCCCCATTTCTTACTTAGTTGCTCAACTTATTATACAGTTTTAACAGTCTTTGGCGCCGTTTTGTTTTCCCCCCCCCCCCACAATCCGAAACCCCATCTCCCCCCACCCCCCAACCAACACCCCTCCTCTCCGATTTCCCACTCCAGCCCTCCCTTCCCCACCCCCCCTTTTCCTCCCATTCCAACTCCCCCTCAGTCCGCCCACTCCACCCCCTGCCCGACCGCCTCCGCCCCGGATGCCCCACTCTCCGAACGGCCGCCTCCCCATCACTCCCCTCATCTGCCACCCCCTCCCCCCTCCGGGCCAACCCCCCCTACCCCACCCGCTCCACCCCTCCCTCCTCTCCCCCCCCACCGCCTCGCGTCAACCTTCTGCCCCCCGCCCGACACTCCACATCTCCCCCCGTCCACCCACCGCATCCTCCCAAACCGTTCCCGCTTCGCGACCAGGCCCCCCGCCACACCCACCCCATACCCCCCCTGCCTCCCGCCCCGCGGGGCGCGCGAATTTCCCCCGCAAGCCCATCCACACGGGTTCCTCTGACCACAAGGGCGTATCCACCCACGATGTGCCTCCACCCCTTCCCCCCCCACCGTTCCCCCCCGCGCCACCCCCAGCTCGCACACAGGCCACCACCCCCAGCCGACCAGCTCGCAGCGGCACCCCGGCCCGGCACCCTCCGTCCCCTCGCCAACGCCACCGCCTTTCGCACCCCACCCCCCCCGCCACCAGCCTTCCCCGGAAACGCGCGACACGCCCGCCCCCTCCGACCAACCTCCCTACTCTCACCGCCCCACTCCTCACCGCGGATCCCTCCCTCGCGCCACGCAACCTAGTACCCCCCGACACGTCCCCTGCCTGCGCGGACGCCCCGGCCCTTTTTGGGCCGACGCCGCCCCTCACCGAAAAATCGGGGCTCCCTCCTCCGATCTCTGCCTCCCCCACCTCAACGACGAGATAGGCATACTGCCCGTGACGCCATCACCATCCGCGAACTTCCTGGTGACTCTCTGCCCCCCCTCACCCCACGCACCGCGTGCATCCGACCGCACCCGCGTCCAAGACCCCCCCCCCGGCAAGCCCAACACCCAGCCATACCGAAACCGTCTCACAGCCCCCCCATTTTCCCCTCTACCGCCAACACAAGACAGGACCTTCTCCCGCACCCCGCACCGCCCGCGCAGAGCCAAAGCGGCGACTCGCCCCCTCCCCTCCACTCCCCCACGCCCTCCCCCCCCCCCCCTTTCTCCACATTATATATGCTATTGTGTGTTAGCTGCTGACATTTGGCAGCAACTGTTAATATTTTGGGATGTAAATTGTATCTTTTTGCGCACTTAGTATTCTATTAATATATATTATATGTTCTTATTTTATTTTATGTAATATTTTTTTGTCATGATGAAGACCACTGTACACAGGAATGCAATGGGGTGGGTATGTGGCCATGATGGCTTATAACCCCCCTTAATTACTTTTTGTGTACCGAATCAGTTGATTAAGGGGATCATTGATATGTGACTGTCATGCAAAGTATTGGCTATGTTTTTTTTGGCACAGGACCACAAGGATGATGCTGGCGAATGGGGCCTTCTTATTGATGAGGTTCAGTAGAATTTTATTGATTTTACTATGCTAGTTTAATGGTTTTAATAATGGCCAAATAATGTATTATCCCTATCTGGACAGAGTTATTGGCACATTCTTGTACTGTATGTGTTGGGGTGGGGGGGAGGAGGGTATTGGCCCCAAGGTTATGTGGGTAGTGGGTGAGGGTGGTTAAGCCTCACGATGGGGGGGTAGTGGGGTAGGGTATGTTGGTGATGGTGGGTTAACCCCTTAATGACTGTACGGTTATTATCCGTACGGTGTTTAAGGGTGAGGGACATTACATTGATGTTTTTTTATTCTGTTTCTGTTTTGCAGAAGCGGATGGTGGCGATTAGCAGGATGAAGATGAGGATGGCCTTCATCGTGGCACCGGACAAGGGTGAGTGCTATATGTATTTAATGTATTTATTGTTCTTATTATTTTTAAATGGCCCATTCATATTATCCATTTGTGGATACAGTAATTATGCCCATTAATATACTGTATGTTAGGGGGGTTAGGTGTTGTTGGTGTAATAATATTATATTATATAAATATTATTATAATAATCAAAAAATAAATAGTGATACCGTTCTGTGGCTAACAATGCTTTTTTTGTGCGAGCTTTCAAGATACACTGATCTCTTCTTCCGCGATGTTACAATGAATGAAGCAAGCAAAAAGCTATACTATAAACAGTGTCTATTGGAATGTTATCTGTGCTGGTCCTTCCCCCGTGTGGATGTGTTTTATGGCTGGAGGTGTCAAAAGTTCCTGAAAGCACAGTGATGAAAGAGTGTGTTATGTGTATCAGTGTGATTAACTGAAGTGGAGAGCCCGCAGTATATACAGTGCTTTACAAAAGGTGTGTTGTGGAGTGGAGCGGATATACATGGTGTGGGTGGTGTGGAAATGTGGAGTATTTAGTAGCATAACTAAAAGTGTGTGTGGTTACTATGTGGTTCCTATTGGTGTATAGGGATGGAAACACAAGGAGTATAAGTATGTGTGGAGAGACAGCTGGTGTGTGCATACATATAGCACAGTATGTACAGAACAGGCCTATAGCGCTCATGGAAGAGAGTTCACTTGTGTCAGTAATAAATTCCCGGTTGTTCATTACACAATTTATGACAAACCAAGGCTATACAATCTGCCATTGTAAGCACTGGAAGATTCTACTTTAGATCCTGTTGTGGAGTGTCGGTATGTCATCAAACCAAAGATTGTGTACAAAAAAGCTCCAAATCTAAAAGGACTAATAGCCCCTAGCCAGTTAAAGTCTGCCCCTTGCTCCATGGGCACATTAAGATCCTTTTGGATTGAAGGGCAACTATAAATGTGGTAATTGGAAATATGTAAACATAATGAACAGGAAAGAGGCAGTCTCTTTTACCACAAAGCAAAGTTTTAAAATTAAACCATTTTTATATTGTTCTACAACTTATGTGGTATAAATTTTACAGTGCCAATTGTGGTTACAGTACATCGGCAAAACCAAACGATGTATTAAGGTGAGTGTAATGGAAACATATGAGGAACTAAAAATGTGCAAAAAACTAATCGATAAACTATGCCATTAACCCACCTTTTAAAACACTTTTATGATTGTCATCAGTTGTGACCCAAGTGGCATTTCTTTTATGGGTATTAAAAGTTCACCGCTAATCAGCGCTTAGGCAATAGAGATCTACGCCTCAGTAGAAGGGAGCAATTCTGGATTTACACCATGCACAACAAGGTTCCCACATGGTCTAAATGATATATAGAATTGGTTCCTTTCCTAAAAGAATGAATTATTTGGTGATTACCTGGGTTTTATATGCAGTTTTTCTTTAGATATAATGTTTTTTTTAAGATATAATGTTTTAACTACATACGTTTTTATTATATTTTTAAAAATATGTTTATCTTGTAGTTTCACTTTATGAACTGTAAATATTGTATATATTTAATATTTGGGATGACATTGCTTACTTTAAGTTACCATTTGGAGCTGGTTTAATGTTACTCCAAAATGAAATGTGTCCTCCAGCAGTTTAACTTATATACAGGCTGCAGAGAACTCCATACTGTACTCTTTGGGGACTAAATATGTGTTTCTAATTCCCTAATTGCACATAACCTATTGGCTGCTGCTCTGCACTTATACTCCGGGACTGCGCTATCCACGTGACCTCCCTGACGAAGCACTAACTGCGAAATGCGGAAGGTCACGTGGTGCAGTTCCTGTGGAGTATTTGCAGCTTGGGAAGCGGTCTCCCTGTCTCTAGACAGGGTAAGTTACTCGATTGGTCTGGACCTCTCTGTAGTGCTTAGCTAGTTAATCTTGGTTACCCCCCACCACACATCTACATATTGATCTATACCAGTCCCGTTTTTTAGTTTAACTGTTTTTATTGTATGAACTATGTGTTTTACCCTTGTATCAGTGGATGGTTACCCACTGTCTTAGAACATTAAAATTGTCTACACCCCTCAGTGGCGCCTGTCTGCCTTTGTTTCTTCTGTGTCAGTAATGACTCATAAAATTTCGATCTCTGTTTAGGCCCATGCTAAGTGTCCCGAACAGTTGCATACATTTGTATTCATGCAATCGTCTCTCTTTCGGTGTTTTTAAGATTACCTTTGAGTATGGCAACCCTCAGATCATTCATCTTATGGTACTGATACCTCTACATGTTATATAATATATATAGTTATATATTATATAATATATATATAATATATATATATATACTATTTTAGTTAGTGTGGGGCTGTTTTGTGTGTTTTATTTTTATTGTGGTAAAGCCGGGACGTGGGTAGAAGGGGGTATTAGCCCCAACGGTGGTTTGTTTAGGGCTTGCGGGTGGGTAGCGGGAGGGTTTAACCCCTTCATGACTGTAGCGGTATTAACCGCTACGGTCATGAAGGGGTTAAGAGCACCCGCACCCCCCGCTAGCCCTAAACAAACAACAAGGGCTAAATACCCCCTTCACCCACCCCCGCTACCCACAATAAAGCTGGCATGGTGGCTTAGCGGTTAGCCGCTAAGGTAATGAAGTGTCCTTTAAAAGCATTTTTCCTGCCTCGGATGCATGCCGGGGGGCTCTGGTGCTGGTATTAATGGTATCATCTCCGGAGACCCCCGGCATCAGTCCCAGCCAGGAAAAAGGCCAGAATTTTTTCTAAGTACCGATCCGCCGCTCATCAGCAGCCTCTCACCATCAACTAGCCAACTTGTTTTTGCGTGGCTGATTCGGCATAAAAACGCCATTCTAGAGTGGCGAATAGCACCGCTAAGCTACTCGCCACTACTAGAATACAGCGTGGCGGAAAATGTTTCTATTTTAGGCGGAAAGTGCGTTCTCGCCTCGCCACTGGCGGAAAAACAAAAACCGCCAACAAAACTGGCGTTTTTTTTAATTCTCGACACTTTCTCGCCCCTTACTGAATAGGGGTAGGCATTTTTGGCAGGAAACGGGCGAGAAGTGCCTTTCCGCCGCTTACTGCATGAGGCCCTAAGTCCAGTTGACATCTCGTTAAGTGTTAACGGGATCTGTAATGATGCGTTAAGTGCTGTTTTCAACCATAACAAGCACTTACGTTACTTTAATGGACTTTAGTGCTTATGATATGCAAAAGAGATATTCCTTGTAATATTGTATATCCACAGAGCTCGGTTATAGTTACCCAAGGGATTTAACGTTACATTAGTTAGGTTATAGCTAAAGGTGGCATTACACACATCCAGACTCTGAAATATGTACTTTACAGGGTCTGGATAAGTGTAAGAGCACAATTAGGTATGATGTAACTATCATATTGTTATTTACAGGGTTCTTTCCCTCTCCTGTCTTCTCTTTCTTTACTTTAATGAAACACCTATTCAGGGTCTGCATGGCAGTAACACCACCTTTGGTTAAGAGCGGTTTAACGCTATGTTATTTGAAGCTAACACAAGGCAGTGCTTACTTCACATGGCATTAAGTCTATGCTAATGAGATCACTAACGCACATTGGTTTTATATATATTTAGCTTTGTGGATACCCATGAAAATTGAGGAAGGTAATGGACATTACATATTTACGTATAGTCACGTTAGTAGCCCAGATTTGATGGACCTCTGTGGATCTAACCCTAAGTAGGCAAAGCTTGTAATGTTTTATTGAGATCGTAACATGTGATCTTTATATAGCCTCCATGCAGGTTAGGTACAAATAGCTTATATGAGGCCACACAGTTTTTCTGTTTACATCATTATTCACTGTTATTGTGCATGTACTGTATGCAGTAGGGGATACAGCGTTAGTTATTGCTACTCTACTTTTTGACTACTGGTGTTTTTTCCATTGCTGCATTGTTAGGTCATTGTTCTATTTATTCTTTCTCTCCTTATCTCTACAGGGCAGTTCCACTATAAGCTGAGTGCTCTCATATCCACTGCTGCTTGGAACTGATTAAAAAAGATAGAGCTGGCTTAAAAGTGGACAAATAGTGTAGCTGATTAATAATGTCAACAAAGTTACAGTAATTAAACATCTGCTAATGCATGTGATTAATCTGGCGACTGTTATAAACAATTTAACTTTGTGCAGGTTAAGAGAGAGGACAATCAAAGTGAGAGGCCTTTTTACTCTTCTAAAATGAACCATTT
This sequence comes from Ascaphus truei, assembly GCA_036426205.1. NCBI lineage: Eukaryota > Metazoa > Chordata > Amphibia > Anura > Ascaphidae > Ascaphus > Ascaphus truei. The sequence continues at coordinate 66,285 of WSYH01003199.1, forward strand.
TCAAGTTTAAAATCATGGCTTTTTCTGTAACCCAGAAAATAGGAACAATATTTCCTATTTTCCTCACTGCAAGCCTCACATCAAAAACCATCTCATCATGGTTTTTTAATGCATATAAAATATGACATTTTGGGAATTATTCACCAAAGTCTAAAAAACATATGGTTCAAAAATGTGCAAACATAAAAAAGGGAGGCTTAGTGCACCAAATCTGGCTATTCAAGTCAATAACAGCTGATGCCGAATTGGTTGAGTTAAACTTTTGGGTAGGCAATGTCTTGTATATAATGTATAAGCAAGAAATTACCATCAATAGGTTACGTGGCAGGGGCTCAAATAAGTGGGATACACTAAAAAGAAGAAAGCAATTCACTGTTGAAAATCCAGAATCCTTTCAATAATACAATCCAATAAGAATAAGAGGCAGAGGAAAAACCTTATGCAAGACTTGACAGAATAAATGTACTCTTAGAGGATTTAGCATTGAACTGCGGTCAAATGACCATATATATATATATATATTATATATATATATTCAAACGCATGGACATAACATAGGCATCACACCTCCAGTACAGTAGTGCACTTTGATAAAGCCAATTCTTGGTGAAACATGTCAGTGTAATCCTCTTTTTTGGCACATTAAATCGTTTTTAAATCGTTTTTATTCTCTCCCTTTTGCTCTTTTGAATTTTGTGCAGATTTTTTCAGGGCTATATGCCATGTTTGTTCTATCTATATAATGTATAACCCTGCTCACTTATGTAACTATGGGCTCGATGCAGTAAGCACCGAAAAAGCACTCTCGGCAGGGGTTCAATATCGGCATGATTTTGGCGTGTTGCCCTTGCAGTAGGCAGTAAGGGCCGAATCCCTGGCGAATCAATACGAAAGCAACACGCCGAGGAGCCGGTGGCGAGACAGTCTGTCTGCTGATAACCTGGCGATACGCCGTCCCCTGCCGAGATGTGTCTGCAGCAGAGAGAGATCCGCCGCGCTCTCTGCGCAAACATCGGCAAAATAAAAATTATTTGCAATCAATTTTTATTCATAGTGTACATGTGCAGGGGGTCTCTGGAGCTGAACCGCATTGGTTTCAGGTCTGGGGACCCCCTGCTTCCTGTGATACAGGTCCCTTTGTGAGGTGCCGGTATCCCTCTGCATTTAAATGTCCCGAACACGTGACCGCGGAATGTAAACAAAGCAGAGGTATACCGGCACCCCATAAAGGGGCCTGTATCTCTGGAAGCAGGGGGTCCCCGGACCTAAAACCAAAGTGGTTCAGCTCCGGAGACCCTCTGCACATCTACACTATGAGTAAAACACACATATCAATAAAGAATAATTCCTTACCTTTGTGTCTATCTTCTAGGTTAATGAAGCAGCACTCGTGTATTTTTAATAATACTGTACGGGAGCAGGGGGTCCCCTGAGCTGAACTGCATTGATTTCTGGCTCAGGGAACCCCTGCTTCCCGAGTTACAGGCCCCGGTATGAGGCATCGGGTGCCAGTGTCGCTGCCATCTTTATAGCATCCCATACGTGACATGTACGCTATAAAGATGGCGGTGACACTGGCACCGGTGCCCCATACCGGGGCCTGTAACTCGGGAAGCAGGGGGTCCCTGAGCCAGAAATCAATGCGGTTCAGCTCAGGAGACCCCCTGCTCCCGCAACCATATTATTAAAATACATTAATGCTGCTTCATTACCATAGCGGATAGTCGCTAAGGCAATGAAGGGGTTAAGGCATAATAGCATGTTTATTGGGGACAATTGCCCAAATAACCATCGCAATAAACAACATACACCCTCTGTGCTCCCATCAACCCCTATACCCCCATTACATATATTACATTTTTGGGATGCACAGCAATGATACTATAGGCCGGCGGTGGCCCTCAGGTGTTACCCGCAGGCCTGCAGTACCAATTCTGTGCCCCCCCAAAAAAATTAAACAACACATAAATACTTTTCAATAAATACACCCCACCTCCCTAACACATACAGTATAGTAATGTGCAAAATTGCTATTATCCACATATGGATAATAGTGAATTTGCCCATTTAAAATACATAAAGCACAATAAATACAATAAATACATATAGCACTCACCCATGTCCGGCTGGCACGATGAAGGCCATCCTCATCTTCATCAACGTCCATGCCCTCCTCCGATGCTGCAAAACATAAACAAGAATAACAAAAGCCAATGTAATATCCCCTAACCCCTTAATCACCTTAGCGGTCATTGACCGCTATAGCCATTAAGGGGTTAACCCACCCTCACCCACCACTCGGGAGGCCTATACACCCTCCCCACTACCCACCCTGTGAGGCCTAACCACCCTCACCCACTACCCAGGCGGGAGGCCTACCCACATGCCCTTTGGGCCAATACCCCCTTCCCCCACCCCCAGTACCCACAATAAAAATAATACACGGCCCCACAATAAACATCATTATATTTATTAAATACATAACCCACCTTCTGTGCCCCCCCATAAATAAATGATTTATTATTTTACATACAGGGTTAATACCCCAGGCCCACGGGAGTCCCCGTTGGCCCTTACGGGTGTCCATAAGCCTCACAGTAGCCCAGCACAAGGTTTCAAACAGGGTCTGGAGGCCTACGGGTGGTCCCCGCCAGGCACCGTGGTCCACAAGGTGTTATTCATGGGTCACCGTGGGCCACAATGGGGTCTCCACGGGTAGGCCCACGAGTGGTTGGGGGGGCCCCTGGTCAGACCCACAGGTGTCTGAGGGGCCTCGGGTGGTTCCCACGGGATCTGGGGCCCTCGGGTGGTCCCTACGGGTCCGCGGTGCCCCCACAGCACATGTGGGGCCACCGGTTCTTCCCTGCAGGTGTCTCCTGTGGACCCGGCAGCAGTTTACCCGTGAGAAGTCCGAGGAGACCTTAGGTGGTCTCCAGAGGTCCCGCAGACCTAAGGAAACAACCCTGTATGTAAAAAAAATAAACCTGTCCTATACATTAAATACATCAATCCCCCCCAAACACATACAGTACAATAATGTGCAAAATAACTATTATCCTCCCCTGTTTGTGTCTGCCTATTCACCCTATATAAGATATCCTTTGATACTGTAGCTCAAAATGGGGGAATACTATCACCCCCTGTGCATCTAAAATCTGTTCATCAATTTTCACCACCTTGTCATACTGTCTAGCAAGGAGTGGGTCTTCCTTTGCTTTTGGCGAAAGTCAGGGAGGTACAGGTCTGGTAAATCTCCAGGTCCCATATCCCCCTCCCTTTGGCCATCCCCAGCCATCACTTGTGACCTCTGACTACTTGAATGGTTACCTTGAGACCAAGATTTCTGCAACCAGTCCTGTTTATCCAAGCGTCTTTGCTTCCGAGTCTTTTGAACCCGGTGTCTACTGGGAAAAAGGTCTGCTGAGAAGGGGAACAGTTTGCCAGGGTTCTCCTGAGCCCTAGAAGGAGGCTCTTCGTGAAAGACTGGGGCCATTAGGTCTGAAAAGAAAGGCCAGTCCCGACCAAGCACAACGGGGGCAGGGAGCCAAGGAGCGACTCCTACTTCGAGATAAGCCTCCTGACCTTTTACCTGTAGCCGGATTTTGGCCGTCGGATAGTGTTTTACATCGCCGTGTATACATTCTATGCTCCATGGGGAGTCAAAAGAACACACGTTAGGCGGTAACAGTTCCTGGAGTACCAGAGTTTTCCCAGAGCCCGAATCTACAAGGGCCTGGACTTTTTTCCCCCCAATCAGGGCTGGAAGTAGCCAGGGCTTGTAATTTTCCCCAGTAAAAGCCGAGGCGACGGTTCTGCTGAATGAACAATCCATCTGTGGACAGTCCACATACCAGTGGCCTTGTTCTCCGCAGGCGGAATATGGAGAGGGTTCCCTCACAGGAGGGGGCTGTGGATAGCGCTCCGCTGGATCGGTTACTGGAGACAAGGCATCTGGTGGGTCCTGTGAGCGACGTCCTCGGAAGTTCCTCTCATTTTGCAACGAGCCGACATCCGGAACCATCGGCGGGGACCAGCATTTGGACTCCGTCCTTCCTGGAACGACTGCTCCTTCCGTTGGACTTGGCGGTTGCGTATGGACGGGCCGTAGGTTCCCCATTGATCCGACCTCCCTCTTTGGGCGTCCGCATGTGCCGGTGGAGTCGGGTCCAGGACACTCGCCTGCTGCTCAGCCCCAAGGAATTTCTCCATGAGTCGGACCGCCAAAGCTAGGGTTTCAGCAGCGTGGCGTTTTACTCACGAGCGTGCGGAAGGGGGTATTATTTGTAGAAATTGTTCCAAAACTCCTGCTCCAGAATTGCCTCCTTAGTGCACTCCTCAGGTTGTATCCAGTGTGTACACAAGTCCAATAATCGCTGAGCGAGGACCCAGGGTTTCATCTTAGAGGTGTACTTCATGTTCCGGAACTGCTGCCGGTAGGTCTCTGGGAAAAGGAATCAGGGGAGCGTCAGTGCCTAAGGAAAAAATGTGATACTCGCATAGTGCAATATGTTAACAATACACATACACAGGCAGAGCTCTCATAAGAGCACAGTGAGGCTAGATATTAATGATCACTAAGTATCAGAAATATTAGCTGTGTATGGGCATCTCTAATGACCCATATACATAGGAACATAAATAGGAGGTAGGAATCCAAAAGAGAGACACCAATCCAATACTTAAAAAATGTAGATATTTATCCAGCATTGATAAAAATTGGAGGCTTACAGGATTCCGGAAAGGTAACAGCAAGTTTGTACACATGAAGGTTCACTCGAGTCGCGTTCTCGGGATCTCTGCACGATGCTGCTTCCTCATCCGGTCTCCGACCTGCGCTGCTTCAGGGGGC
>WSYH01003200.1:0-62285 GCA_036426205.1 Ascaphus truei
TGTGTGTGTGTGTGTGTGTCACTGATTCTGTGTGTGTGTCACTGGTTCTGTGTGTGTGTGTGTGTGTCACTGGCTCTGTGTGTGTGTGTGTGTGTGTCACTGGTTCTGTGTGTGTGTCACTGGTTCTGTGTGTGTGTGTGTCTCACTGGCTCTCTCTGTGTGTGTGTGTGTGTCACTGGCTCTCTCTGTGTGTGTGTGTGTGTCGGTGGCTCTGTGGGTGTGTGTGTGTCGGTGGCTCTGTGCGTGTGGCTCTGTGCGTGCGTGTCAGTGGCTCTGTGTGTTCGTGTCAGTGGCTCTGTACGTGCGGGTCAGTGTGTGTGTGTGTGTGGGTCAGTCGCTCTGTGGCTGTGTGTGGATCAGTGGCTCTGTGTGTGTGTGTGTGTGTGTGTGGATCAGTGGCTCTGTGTGTGGGTCAGTGGCTCTGTGTGTAGGTCAGTGTGTAGGTCAGTGACTCTGTGGGTCAGTTGGTGTGTGGGTCAGTGGCTCTGTGTGTGTGGATCAGTGGCTCTGTGTGTGGGTCAGTGGCTCTGTGTGTAGGTCAGTGTGTAGGTCAGTGACTCTGTGGGTCAGTGGGTGTGTGGGTCAGTGACTCTGTGGGTCAGTTGGTGTGTGGGTCAGTGGCTCTGTGTGTGTGGATCAGTGGCTCTGTGTGTGGGTCAGTGGCTCTGTGTGTAGGTCAGTGTGTAGGTCAGTGACTCTGTGGGTCAGTGGGTGTGTGGGTCAGTGGCTCTGTGTGGAGATAACATTTTTTTAGATCTTTTTATTATATATTTATTTATCTTGCCTTTGGCTGTATCCTCCCCTCCAAATTCCGTCAACATGGCTGCGCGACGTCACGTAATGCACATTGCCATAACAACGAGACGCTCCTTGACGTCACGCGGCATCAAGTTGCCATGACAACGGGACGCATTATGGCGCCGAGGCATCACGTGATGCCACATTGTCATGGCAACATGTCACCGCCTGACATCAGTGTCTCGTTATCATAGTAACAGGGGGCGTCACATGATGTAACTTGTTTTATAAATAATTTTTTAATGTGTCCCGGTTTTTCATTTTGAAAATATGGTCAGGAAAACAGTGGGTGCAGACAGAGCACAGCTCCAGACGTCCTGCAATGTCAAGCAGGAAGAAACAAACCAGGCCACTCTGCAGTTGTAAAAAATGAAGATTGTATTGAAAGCTAATAACACATACAGGGAACAAAAATAGGACAAGAGGAACGCACCTACGCGTTTCGTACAGGTGTACAGGTGTACTTTATCAAGGTCTCCTACAGTACTACTCAGTTTCTTTGCATCTTATTGAGGGGCACTCCATTATCACCGGACCACCATATAATGGTTATATTATGTTATATGTCTCAATAGGACACTTGCCCAGTTCTGAGCACCACACACACCACGTTCTCCTGAAAATATGGTCACCCTAGGTACTCTAGACTTGCAAATTAAAAAATAGTGGTAGTAGGTACCCCTACGATCATCACAATTTGTTGACTAGAGTCAATCACCCAGATTTAACCCTTTCGCTGACATTGCTTCACTTTGTGCCTAGGAGAGGGTGCACTTTTAAAGCAGCAAACCCCTCTAAGCTCTAACTAACCCTCCCCGCCTCCCCTTTTTTTTTACAGTATTAGAACCCAGGGGGCAGGGTTGGGAAGGGGGATATTTCAAAGCCAACCCTCACTATTTATTTAATGCTTTGGGGGACCATCCGATTTTCTAGAAACTTGCCATGTGAAGTATTACTTCCTGGTTTATAACAGGGCATGTGAATGGCCGCCCAACCGGAATCCACAAGCGATGATGTTGCGGCTTCCTATTGGCCCAAGATTTGGAAGCCATTTTATTTGCTGTGTAGGGAGATTTTAACCACGTAGCTTCGCCACTAAGTATCTTGGGAGCTGAAAATAGCCCAGTGAACTCTGTCATGTAAAAAAAACAAAATGGGGGTGTAACCGGGGCAAGCATGTTACCAACAGCTAGAACTGTTGGGTGTTGGCCAGGAAGGAGTTAATCCCTGCCTGGAGGAGGCAGGAGAATTAACGAGCCCAGCTTTGGTTGTAAAGGGTAAAGGCAGGTGGCGTACAGCCCACAGTGTTGCTGTTCCGGGATTGCAGGGGGACACTGGGTCTGACGTGTGTTACAATGTTATCTTCGTATATATGGACTTTTACTTACAGGGGATGAGAAAAGAGCTGGATTTTGAGTTGCTGAACTTTGGCTGAATAAAAGCCTGCGTGTACTTTTCCAAACTTAAGCCTCCTGTCGTTACCTCTGCGTGCATCACCTGCAGGAGAGTAAAAAATGATGGGAGGGGTAGGGGGGGGGATTGCTGCTTTACGTTCTCCCTCTATATACTGGGGGTTTATAGACAGAGAATTAAATTCATACGGAGAGGGGCAGAATTAAAAATTCGCCACCCCATGGCACTTAGCTGTTGTGGCCACCTCCTTGCTGCCGCCCCCCAGTGACTTTGCACGGTGTTGCGTTGCCATGGTAAAGCGACACCATGATGTCATTTGACGCTGCGACAAGAAGCCGTGACATCACATTGGTCAAATGCCGCCACGGTACAGAAGGAGGAGGCGGGCAGCAGGTAAGGAGGCGGCCGCAACAGCTAAGTGAGTTTCCATCAGGTCCCTGTAAGGAATCCGTTCCTGGGTTTGGTGGAAACCCTTTCCTTACAGAACTGTGCTGCTTCCAGACAACCTCCCCTCACATCCACCTGTGCTGGCAATTACTGCAGTCCTACCTCGGTGCTCTCTCATTGGAGGAATGCCCTCACACCTTTCTCCTGGGATTAGCCCGCTGGCCTTCTTATACTGCTCTCTTACATTGCCTCAGTGCCGAGCATAGTCCTACTTCATAGGATGTTACTGTGTTTGCCACAAGCTACCTGTTTGGCCGTCCTGTTCCTGGTTCCTAGATCTGGTTCCTAATCCCTGTTCCTGGTTCCTGTGACCTGCTGCCTTTTCCTATAGCAGAGGTCTGCCTATTGAGTCCTAGATCTGCTGCTCTCTCGCCACGCTGGGGCCTCGTTTGGACTCCTGTGCAAACCAGCGCTGCCTGGCGGTGTATCTGTTCCGGTCTCCTTCTCCCTTTGTTGAGACCGGTACCATGGGCCGTTCCCGCTCCTCGCGCAGAGGCCTTTCCCGCGTTACTGCAGCTCCTACGCTGAAGCGGAGCACACTTGATTTCCCGTTGCCGAACCCTTGCTTGGATTACGATGTTTCTACTGTCTCCAACCCAGACCCTGGCGTGTCAAAGGATTACCCTGGCCTCTCCAACCCTGACCCTGCTATGAACGACTATGAACTGCGTAATCCAGAACCGGCTTCGTGGCCTAAGGTCGGTGTATTCACATCCCCACCTCAGCTCCGTGGTCCGGTCTTGGTTTGTGGCGAGCACAAGCGTGGCCCGAGAGCGTGGCAAAAGTATATGGGGCGGACATTTTTGCTGTCCCCAAATTTTGCCACACTAGGCCCGGGACTGATGGGAAATCCACCACTGGATACAGAGTAGGACCTGCCCAAGGGGCAGTGAGAGGGTCAACAATCTAAGTGAGGAATATTCCTCTTGCAGATACAGTAACTATCAGAGTTCATCTCCGGAGACGCACATTCTTAACGCCTCTTGTCCTTTGCTCTCAAGGAAACCCTCTCACAGTCCTCCTCCCGCCCCCCCAAGGGAAAGGTAAAAAAAAAAAACACGCAAGGATAATTAAGATGTGATGGTTTCCTCAATCCCAGCGACAGGTCGTTTCTCACTGATAAAAACAATCCTTGTATTCCCAGGACTGGAAATCAACGTTGCCGTGTGGCATGATTATTTAAAATATATATTTTACCTGGGAAACGACATGGCGTATCGTTTTCCAGGATTGATGGTTTGCATTTCCAGTCCTGATTAAAGTCTCCGTCTTATTCAACATCTTATACCGTATCTTGAAGCAAGGAGAAAATACTCGGCCATCTAACATCTTCTATACAATTTGGTGCCACATAATGAGTAAAATAATAAAACAAATGATAAATGCCCTGATAAATAATACACAAAAATAAGATGTTAACACAATGTATCATCCAGCCATAAAGTAGGCAAAGTAAATACATGATGTAAGAAATTATAATTAAATCCCCAAACTATGAATATAGAAGATACAGAACCTTTGCCATTGGACGAAGGCTCTTCATCTAGTTCTCCAAAAGGGCCAGATCATGAAACCTTTAGGAGTAAAAGGGCCACAAGTTTATTGTAATGTCATTTTAGATACTTTTAAATACCTACAGATTATTAGATTTCAACATTTTGCCAGCATAACATCTGTACCATGTATATTTGCATTACCTTAACATAACTGGGTTTGAGTGTGATAAACTTCAATTCGCTGCCTAAGTAGCTAGTATGAAATTGGCAGGAGCAGAGAGTCCAAGGGCCACATGAAGGTCCCATGGCAGGCGCCTGTTGAAGAGCTCTCTTGTAGACTAGTAGATGCCGTTATTATAAAAAAGCTTCTACATTATTTGGCCTCACCCCCCGCCCAAATCTCGACAACCTCAGACTCCAACACATCCCTCAACCCTTAAAAACCACCTCAGCCAGGGCCACCGACAAGGGGGGTGGGTGGGGGGTAGAACAGTCACAGGCTCGTTTCACTGGGGGGCCCACCTGGTCGATATAAGAAGTTGGGTACAACTTTTGTGATTGGCCGTTCTCCTCCACCCAGCTGGGCCCTCCTCCTTTGCCTCTTTCCGCCCCAGGCCTGCAGGTGCTCCAACACCCCCCATCCACCCTTGCTCAACAACTCGGGAGCCCAGGTCAACACTCATGAGCTGCCACTCTTCCCCACTCAACAACCCCACAGTAAAGACTTAGCAGCCCGCCCACACCTTAGTGCCGAGCATAGCACTGAACGTACATGCGGGTTATAAGCCCTGAATAGAAGGAAATTAATACATATATGATTAGTCGAGCAAAATTGACATTAATTCAAATCAAACAGTACATTTAAAAAAACTTACCAAATCAATTCAAAAAGACGTAATATGACATTAAAGTAATATACAAATCCGCTCTTACTAGATTCATATCCTCAACAATACAAAATACCTCAACATGGAAACAACTATAAAACATGACCTGTGACCTGGGAGTTAGATAGCAACATGGCGAGTGCGGCATCCGGGGGGGTCCAGATTAAGGTGGTATTGCGTCGCTGGAATCCCTCGCTGATATTTAGGGTTGGCGGAATTAAGGTGCCTAGGGGGAGGGCCCTCTCCCCGGGGAAAAGCTGGGCCTCAACCGGGGGACGGTGCACTGTACCGTAGGGGGTATATAGGGGGCTCAGGTGGATTGGCGGCCGGGCTGATTTAAGGGGTATGGTTGGGCGTGTGCATCTTTCAGTGGGGCGTCAAGGCAGCGTTGTGTGTCCTTTCCCCGCCCCCCCCCCAACTCCCACGGGCCAGCATGGGTTCTCTATTGGGGGCAAAGGGGTAAGGGCCCCTTTCGCCCCCTCGGTATACTACAACCCACGGGTTTTGGGGCCACATGGATGGTTGTGCTTCTAAGGGAGCCTCGCGGGGGGGAAGGTATGTATTCACATCTGTTTTGTGGATGCCCTCCTCCGTTCAGGCGGAGGGCGCTCCCCCCACCCCCCGGGGAAAGGAAGGCGGGCCTATTAGGATCGGAGGAAAAGGGAGAGGAGGGGGGGGACCCAGGGGCACTGGGGAGGTCGGGGGGCCGGAAACCCCGGGGAGGGGGACGGGGGGGGGAACAGTTGGAGAAAGGATCTTGGGGTGTGGGCAAAGGCGCGACGGGTGATGGGACGCCGTACCTTTCTCTGCGACGCGGGAAAGGAGGAAGGGCTATTGTGGGGACAGGGACGTTCAGGGGCCGGGGGTGGAATGAGGGGTCAGGGGCTGACCATGGAATCGAGGCGTGGGGGACACGGGACGGGCGGGACTGACATGGGGACAGGCACCGTGCGGTGACAGGGATGGGAGTTGGGTGACCTGGATGGACGTGGGTGACTGGGATGGGAGTTGGGGTGACATGGGATGGGAGTTGGGTGAATGGGATGGGAGTTTGTTGGGTGACGGGAGGGGAGTTGGGTGACATGGGAGAGGAGTTGGGTGAGATTGGGGGGGGAGTTGGGTGACATGGGGGGGAGTTGGGTGACTGGGAGGGAGTTGGGGTGACATGGGATGGGAGTTGGGTGAGGACGGGAGATGGTGCATGGGAGTGTGAGACAGGGGGAGAGGCAGGGAGTGGGTACCATGGAGAAGGGGGCGATCCCTCTTTCCATGGTACACAAGGGATGCGTTGGGACTTTATATCCTACCCCAATAAGAGCATGGTCCTCCCTACAACAACTGCGGAGAAGGCAGAGGGCGCGGACCCTTCAGGTCCCAGTCCGAGCAACACCTGCATTGGGTGTGGCTAGCCCCACACCACCGGGTTGCCGGCCAAATTGTTGCAGTCTGTGCCCACGACAGCCAGGACCCAGCAGCACAGATGGGGGGAGGGGAGGAGGTGGGAGTATTTGTAGGGGGGGGCAATTTTCACTCTGCTACCCCCATAGTATCACCTCTGATTTACAGAAGCCAATTAGATTGTTAAATTCTTTACAAAAAGTTGTTATCTGGCCTGCGACACGGTTTATCAGCGTTTAATAGCTTTGCCATTTGTGGGGATTGAAAGGCACAATAAGAAACATACAGGGAATCCTATATTTACTGCTTTTAGTTAGTAGATGAACAAGAGAGCCATTCAGAACAGAAGAACGCATGCCGTTTCTTGGTGTCTAGTTGGGGTGGTAATATAAGTGGAATATGTTGCACGACATAATTATCTGAGAAAGGTCTCTGAGTGAATTTAATACAAAAAACTATTCAGATCATTCTTGTGTCCTGTGAGTGTGGTCCAACATTATGTATGTGTGTGTGTGTGAATGTTGAGTACACAACACAATTACACACATTTACGAAGTGCTAAAAGCGGTATGTAAGTGGAACGGTACGGACGCCTCCTGTGGTTTGCTACCTTGCTATGATTGTCGCTCACTTCCTAAAACCTGAGGAGACTTCTGTAGCGTTGACTTTAATTAACTATATAGAAAAAGCACTGATCTGTGACAATGAGTCTGACGGTTTCCTTTCCTCTTCTTCGACGCCACCCTCCCCGAATTCACACTTTTCGTGTAGTCGATATGCTTATATTAACTCTATCAAGTAGTAGCGTCAGCATCTTCGTCATCGTCCTCAAGGCTTACACATTCCCATTGTGGTTTTAGTGAAAACAGACACTGCAAGGCTAATTTGTACATTATAATAATGTGTCAGCAACTCCTCCCTAACTGCGCCATAAATACGAAACCCTCCCCTAACTCATCTATAACCACTCCCTATAACCCTCTCTAACTGCTCCTATAAATCCTCCCCTAACTGCTCCTATAACTCCTCCCTAAACTGCTCCTATAACCTCTCCTATAACTCCTCCCCAAACTGCCTATAACCACTCCCTATAACTCCTCCCCTAACTCCTCCTATAACCACTCCCTATAACTCCTCCCCTAATGCTCCTATAAATCCTCCCCTAACTGCTCCTTAAACTCCTCCCCTAACTGCTCCTCAAACCTTCCCTAAAACTGTCCTATAAACTCTCCCCTAACTGCTCCTATAACTCATCCCATAACTGCGCCCTATAACTCTTCCCTTACTGCTCCTATAAATCCTCCCCTAATGCCTACTATAACTCCTCCCCTAACTGCTCCTATACTCCTCCCCTAAGCTCCATACTCCTCCCCTAAATGACTCCTATAATTCCTCACCCTAAATGCTCCATAACCACTCCTATAACCTCCTCCCCTAACTGCCTCCTCATTAACCACCACCTATAATCCTCCACCAAAATGCCCTATAACCACTCCCTATAACTTCCCCTAACGGCCTCTACCCCCCTCAACCCACCCAAACCCCTATAACTCCTCCCCTAACTGCTCCTATAACCACTAACTAAAACTCCTACCCTAACTGCTCCTATAACTCCTCCCCTAACTGCTTCCATAACCCCTCCCTATAACTCCTCCCCTATATCCCCACCTAAATCCTCCACTATGTTCTCCCATAACTCCTCCCTTACTGCTACTATAACCGCTCCCCAAATCCTTCAAGCATACAAGGGGGTAACAAAGTTGACGCAAAGTGATGCTACATTGGTATTAAAAAAAAAACACCAATTCAACGTTCTTGCGACAATTATACACACACCCCTGAGACGCAGAACAGGTGGGTGCAGCTGCTTCGTGCATTGCTCTGTGCATGCATCAGCAAAAGGTTAGCTGAGGACAGACACAAAGAGCTGCAAGTCTGTGCCGATGCCAGCGTACGCCTGTGCTACAGCAACACAGCGAACAATTGATTTGGCTGCTTAGTGCAAGTCAAACACAAACCCTGACATACTCAACGCCATCTCTTTCACTTTCTCCACAATGGCAAACACAAGAGACGCCTTATCTCTGTGCCCTGGGAAATAATGCACTGCTAAGATTTACTGCCCAGCTGAGATTTAAAGGCTGGCTGGAGAGACTGCACACCGCATCGTAATTCAAATGCAAGGAGTCTATTAAAAGCCAGTGCCATGCAACAAGGCAGGGGTTCTCATCTCCAGTCCTCCAGACACCCTAAACAGGTCAGGTTTTCAGGATACCCCTGCTTCAGCACAGGTGGCTCAATCAGTGGAACCACCTGTGCTGAAACAGGGATATCTTGACAACCTGACCTGTTTGGGATGTCTGGAGGACTGGAGATGGGAACCCCTGGAATAAGGGCTATATTTGCGTGTCACCTTGACCTCCTGCGGGGATTTTGAAGGCACGAGTGGCACTTTGCCGGATTCAGAGGCATTCTGCCCCGGTTAATTAGTGAGGCAATAGCCGTTTGAACCTAATTTCCAAAAACATCCCGCTATAATTATACTAAAAAATATGACAGAGAAAGAGCTTTTTCTTATATTGTGCGCGATCCTGGTTCCACAGCAACCTTTTTATTTGAGTAATTGAAAGTAAATATATCATTGTGTCATGTAGTTGGAATGGGGCTGAACTATATGAATAGCAATGGCAAAACAGTTTTCTCTTCTCTCCTGCGCCAAAAGCCTTACAACTCTAAAAAGGTGGGGAGTGGAAAACCCATCGTTTGTGTGTGTGTGTTGTGTGTGTGTGTGTTGTGTGTGTGTGTGTGTGTGTGTGTGATGTGATGGTGTGTGTGTGTGTGTGTGGTTGGTGATGTGTGGTGGGTGTGTTTGTGGTTGTATATACAACCTAATTTTATATAACAGAATTGATCCCAAGGATCAAGAAGGCTCCCTCATATATAGAGCACTCAATGTACTGTTGAAAAAGGCTAGGAAAAAAAGGGTTAGGGTTTTTTTTTCCCTAGCCTTTTCCAGTCACGATAGGCTTATTTTGACCTATCAACAGTACTTATCTGGTAGACCACTGTTAGTCAAATTACTGAACTCCAACATTGAGTGCTCTATATATGAGGGAGCCTTCTTGATCCTCTTGGGATCAATTCTGTTATACAAGCCATTTTTCCCACCTGTTCTTTATATGAATACACATATATACATGGATGAGCGGTTCTTTTCTCCTTTATAGATATAAAATAATTTATTAATTTGGTTATACCTTGGCGTTGGTATGCAGGCTTATGACGCTTTGGCCAAAGGGTTAACTAAATAACCAAGTATTTAATATTATTATTGAAGTATTTTACTTTATACTTTTTACCATATATGTTTTGTCAATGGGATGTAGCATTGGGCCACCCCTGTCTCTTGTTATATACAATTGCCACGCTCAGTAGCTCTCTTGTTGACATAAATATATATTCATGATGTGGTGGGTGTGGGAGGTTGAGCGAGCTGGGAATGTGTGTTAAAAATAAAAGAAGTCAGGAGCACAGATGGACAAATCCGCGTAAATCCATTTCCCGAAATTTCAACTCACAATCCGTTTCGCGGTGTAAAATCCGCACACGGATTGGGTCGGTTTCAATCCGCGTGGATTCATCAAAAACCGCCATGAGATATGTCATGATAATATCATGAGATATTATGTATTTTAATACATCTGGTGCCTCAGGGTTTAATGGTGCAACAATTTGGATTTAAAAATACAATATATTGGGGTTATGACAGGTCAAGCCCTTTCATGGGTCTGTGCTGGTCTTCAAAGAGGACTTAATTGGGAGGGGGCTATCACGGATGGTCCACTAAACTTGATATATGTGTTGTTTAGAACAGGGGAGCACGATCTTTTCCCCCTGCACCCCCCTGCCGGTTGTCCCCCTCTCGTCGCGCCCCCCCCTCCTTACCTTCATGCCGGCGTTCTGGCGTCATGACGTTGCCATGGCGACGCGTCTCCAGAAGCTGTCTGAGCTAAGGTAAGTGAAGTTAACAGAGACCTTCACCGTTTACCCGACATTTAATTTAAATGCCTTCAAGAAGCGCGCGGGGCCTCTGTAAACCCTGCGCTCCCCGCAGAGAATCTCCAGCCCTGTTTGCGCACAACCCTGGTTTAGAAGGTCGTAAAAGATAACCAGATACTACGGCTGTCAGCCTCAAAGAACACTAAGGGGCGTATGCTATAAGCGTTCATAAGCCACTTATCTAGCACTTATCGGCCAAAATGCCTACTGTGATTCTGTAAGCCTCGATAAGTGGGCGATAAATGAATGAATCGCTAAATTTTTCCGCCGTCAATAAAAGATTGCTTATCGGCAGGTTCTGAAACTCGTGCCATTCTAGTATCCGCGATAAGGTTATCGGGGCTTATCACGGCTCTAGAATGGCGAGTTTCTCCCAAAATCCTCACGCCAGGAAAAGTTGGGGTGAGGCTGGGGTGAAGCTGCTGAGAGGCGGCGATACAGGACTTTTTTTCTGCATTGGATTGATGCCGGGAGTCTCCGGAGCTGATATCTATTAATTTCAGCACCGGAGACCCCCGTCATGAATCCTATGCAATAAAAATGCATGTACCTGCAACTTCATTACCTTAGCGGCTAACCGCTAAGGCAATGAAGGGGTTAACCCCTCCCACTACCCACCAAGAGCCAAATACCCCCTTCACCCGTGGTCCCCGTGGGTGTCTGGGGGTCCTTAGGTGGTCCCAACGGGTGGCCGGGGTTCCTCTGGTGGTCCCTGCGGGTCCCCGCTGGCCTGAGGTACCAATCTTGTGGCAAAAAAATAATAATATAATAATAATAAGGGCATGATAAGCCATAATAGCAGTCAATGGTCACCCTAATAAAAAAGCATGAAGGCCAAAAATACACAATAATTAAAGATATACACAAGAACCTAAACACCCCAATTCAAGAAATTAAAGCACTAGCCAACCAATGAAATAAATAAAAGCATTAGCCAACCAATCAATTTAATAAATAAAAGCACTAACCAATAAAACAATTAATTCATTTTAAACACTAGCCAACAAAACATTTAATGAATTCAAACCAGTAGCCAACAAAATAAATAATTAATTTAAAACACTAACCAATCCTAAAATGTACTAAAAACAAGCCATCCAAATTCCAAACAATTGAATCCAAACAATAAAAACAAATAGAAACAATTTCAATCAATTCAAAATAAGCATTTGACAAAAAAATGCATTGACTGTCACTGTATTTATCTGTACCCTAAAGGGGCACAGATTAATACATTATCAGTCAATGGGCAATCACAAACATAAAAATAAATAAATACAATGAAAAAAACTGGAAAAAAAGACATTTACATACATTCAATATTTCTCTTACCTTTAGAAGCCTTCACCCTCAGAATCCCGCTGTATCTGCAAGCTCTCGTACCGTGACGTCATCACCCGTAATCCAACGCCATCTGGAGTACCACAGGCCAGCAGAAACCCACGGGAACCACCGAGGGCCCCCAGACACCCACGGGGACCACCTGAGGACCCCCAGGACTTGGCGTATGCTGATGAGGATGCCCTTCATGATGGCAGGGGTAAGTAGAAAGTTTATTTACTTTATTTATGCTGGCTGGCTAATGTTTTATTTTATAATGGGCAAATGAGCCATTATCCATATCTGGATAATAGTTATTTTGCCCATTACTGTACTGTATGTGTTTGGGGGGGGGGAGGCGGTGTATTTATTTCAATGTATTGCACATTTTTTTTGCCACAGGAGTGGTACCACAGGCCAGCAAAAACCCGTGGTAGCCACCCGAGGGCCCCCAGACACCCGCGGGGACCACCTGAGGACAGCCGGACACCCACAGGGATTACCCGAGGGCCCCAGACACCCATGGGGACCACCTGAGGACCCCCAGACACCTGTGGGGACACCTGAGTGCCTCCAGACACCCATGGGGTCCACCTGAGGACACCCGCAGGGACCATCTGAGGACCCCTGGACACCCGTGGCCTCTGGTATCAGTCATGTGGGGGTAGATGAGGTGAGTTTTAGTGTTGTGTTTAATGTTTATTGTGGGTACATTCAGTTCATTATTTACTCAATTAGTATGATTTTGTGATTACTCCCAACCCCCTCCCCCTTTTCTATTTATTGTGGGTAGCAGCTGTTTTAATATAAAATATAATACTAGTGTAGATGAGCAAGGGGTCTCCGGAGCAGAAACACATTGATTTGAGGTCCGGGACCCCCTGCTTCCCGAGATACAGGCCCCGTTATGGGGTGTTGGTATCTCCTATGTATTTAAATGTCCCGCGTCACGTGACCATGGGAATAAAATGCATAGGAGATACCGGCACCCCATAACAAAGCATGTACTCTATCTCGGGAAGCAGGGGGTCCCCGGACCTCAAATCAATGCAATTCTTCTCCGGAGTCTCCCTCCTCATCTACACTAGTATTACATTTTATATTTAAAAAAATTGAGAGCTGGCGAGATATGCGCAGTGAGAGGCGGCTCTCTCTGTGCAGCTCTCTGCAGCTGATAGAAATCGCCGGGTAAGCTCTTTTCAGAGAGGCAATCATCACGTCGCCGGCTACTCGCCCATTTTGGGAATTTTGCTATCACAGGTAATCGAGGCTTTATGAATACCGTGATAGCAACGCTCAAAAAACAGGCGAATCAAATGGCCAGGCAATTTTTTTAAATATTTATAGCAAGGGCCCCTAAATGTTTGTGAATAATAACTGGTGCTCTAATTCCATGTGACAGTACCATGTGACAGGCTTTGAATGACGTCACATCCGTTCTCCCCAAAGCCTCTGTCACATGGTCTACTAGAGTCAATCAGAGTAGGGATGTAGTTCCCACGCTCTGATTGGCTACCGTACCATGTGAGGCCGGCCATCTTTCTTTTCATGACGACGTCTTAAAGGCAATTAAAGCACAGCCATTCTGATTGGCTGGCGTCATTGCCTTTAAATGACGTCATCAAAATTAAATTTTCCCCCCAAAATCACATGGTTTTCACGGCCCAATCAGGGCCGTGGGAAACATATGACGATAATGTGACGTCATAGGCCTATAAAAGCCTATGTCGTCTCATTTTGAAAGCAGACACCGAGGAGGACGGACCTCCCGAGTGGTGGATGAGGGTGGGTTAACCCCTTAATGACTGTAGCGGTTAATTACTGCTATGGTGATTAAGGGGTTAGGGGACATTACATTGGCTGTTTTTATTCTTGTTTATGTTTTGCAGCATGGACATGGGGCATGGACGGTGATGAAGATGAGGATGGCCTTCATCGTGCCAGCCGGCCATGGGTGAGTGCAATATGTATTTATTGTATTTATTGTTCTTTATGTATTTTAAATGGGCAAATTCACTATTATCCATATGTGGATAATATTAATTTTGCACATTACTATACTGTATGTGTTAAGGGTGGTGTATTTATGTGTTGTTATTTTTTTTGGGGTGCACTGAAATGGTACTGCAGGCCTGCGGGGAACACCAGAGGGCCACCGCCGGCCTATAGTATCATTGCTGTGCATCCCAAAAATGTGATATATGTAATGGGGGTATAGGGGTTGTTGGGGGCACAAGGGGTGTATGTTGTTTAATGCAATGTTTATTGGGGGCGATTGTCCCCAATAAACATGCTATTATGCCTTAACCCCTTCATTGCCTTAGCGGCTATCCGCTATGGTAATGAAGCAGCATTAATGTATTTTAATAATATTGTGCGGGAGCAGGGGGTCCCCTGAGCTGAACCGCATTGATTGACCGCCATCTTTATAGCGGGCACGTCGCGTATGGGATGCTATAAAGATGGCGGCGACACTGGCACCCGATGACCCATACCGGGGCCTGTAACTCGGGAAGCAGGGGGTCCCTGATCCACAAATCAATGCAGTTCAGCTCAGGAGACCCCCTGCTTCCGCACAATATTATTAAAAATACATTAATGCTGCTTCATTACCATAGCAGATAGCTGCAAAGGTAAGGAATGATTCTTTATTTATATGTGTGTTTTACTCATAGTATAAATGTGCAGAGGGTCTCCGGAGCTGAACCGCTTTGGTTTCAGGTCCGGGGACCCCCTGCTTCCCGAGATACAGGCCCCTTTATGGGGTGCCGGTATCCCTCTGCTTTGTTTACATTCCGCGGTCACGTGATCGGGACATTTAAATGCAGAGGGATACCGGCACCTCATAAAGGGGCCTGTATCTCTGGAAGCAGGGGGTCTCCGGATCTGAAACCAATGCGGTTCAGCTCCGGAGACCACCTGCACATGTATACTATGATTAAAATTTGATTTGAATTTTTTTTATTTTGCCGATGTTGGCGCAGAGAGAGTCGCGGATCTCTCTCTCTGCTGCAGGCACATCTCGGCAGGGGACAGGGTATCACCAGGTTATCGGCAGACAGACTGTCTTGCCACCGGCTACTCGGCGTGTTGCTTTCGCAGTGATTCGCCAGGGATTCGGCCCTTCCTGAATACTGCGAGGGCAACACGCCAAAATCATGCCGATATTGAACCCCTGCCGAGAGTGCTTTTTCGGTGCTTACTGCATGAGGCCCCAAGTCTCCAGAAGTGCGGCGTCTCTCACTGCGTCTCTCACTGCATTACTGTGTGTCGCGAGATTCAATACAGAATCACCCCTTTGACTGGCTGTGGATTGGAGAGAGTGATCTGAGTGCTACAGCCACGATCCCGCCCACAGCGGTGCCTGGGACTGCGCCGGGTGTGTATTGACATCACTTCCGGGTCATTGGCAAAACGGATGACACACAACGCGAACTACACTCGGAGAGACAGTGAGGAGTATACTGAGCCGAGCTGGGGACTGTCTGAGTATTATACTCAAATCTGCGAGCTATCAGCCGTTGTTTGTGAGTTGAATCACAATTGTTTTTATCAGTGTAATAAATTGTTCAAGCAATATTACACCAGGAGAGTCCGCCTCTCTTTTCCCTTTTATCTTTTTACAGATTATCTCTGGGATCAGTTTCCCTTGTGGAGAAGGATGCCAGGAACTCCCAAATCTCCACTTTGGATCATTAATTTTTTATTTCTTGCTTGGACTTTATACAAGGACTAAGTATATTTTATTGTGTTTAGTTATTTTTCTATTACAGGATCAGTGGGTTATAGGTTCCTTCTGTTAATATTTTAGTCCTCTCATAGTCATTTTTATTAGATTTTGTTAATTCTAATGCAGTTTTTTATTTTTTGTCTAATAAATAAATTATATATATATATACATGTAGAGGTATCAGTACCGTGTTAGCCGAGCTTCAATAATCAAAAAATAATAGATGATCCGTTCTGTGGCTAACGAAATGCTTTTATTTGTGCGACGCTTTCGAGATACACTATCTCTTCTTCCTTCGGCGATGTTACAATGAATGAAGCAAGCAAAAGGTATACTTAAAAACAGTGTCTCTTGGAATTGTATCTGTGCTAGTCCTTCCCCCGGTGTGGATGTGTGTTTATGGCTGGAGGTGTCAAAAGGTTCCTGAAAGCAAGAGATGTAAGAGTGTGTGTGTGGTGTGTGGTGGAATTATAAATGAATGGAGAGCCCACAGTATATACAGTGCTTTACAAAAGGTGTGTGTGGAGTGGGATGGATATAAATGTGTGTGGTAGGTGTGGAAATGTGAGAGATTGTAGCACAACTAAAATTGTGACACCCTCCAGACCATAAAACACATCCATACCGGGGGAAGGACTAGCACAGATAACTTCCAAGACACTGTTTTTAAGTATACCTTTTGCTTTTCATTCATTGTAACATCGCCAGAAGAGATCAGGTATTTCTCGAAAGCTCGCACAAATAAAGCATTTCGTTAGCCACAGAACGGTATCATCTATTTATTTTTTGATTATTGAAGCTCGGCTAACACGGTACTGATACCTCTACATGTATATATATATATTGTACTCCTCTCCTTTCCAGGGTGTTTTCTCCTCCTCTGGTTCTTAGAATGAGTGGACAGAATCCAGACTGCAGTCTAATAAAATAGAGTTAGAAGAGAGAAAGTCCAGCACGGGGTTATAAAGGAGTTTGGATGGAAATGGCAGAAGGGAGATAGGGTGATAGGGTGATGGCTAGTAGGGGATGTATGATAGAGAGAAGGTTTCTTTAGGATAGGTGTTACCGAAGCATGTTAGAAGGTGGATGGAAATTTGCTGAGAGAGGGGCTGAAGAGAGAAGTTAGTAATGGAATAATTGCGGTGGAGAGTGAGCAGAGGAGATATGAAGGGATAGGATCGAGAGGGCAGGTGGTAAAGGGGAAGGAGGAGAGCAGATGGAAGACTTCTTCCTCACTGACTTGTGGTAAAAGAAAAAGTCAGTGTGGCTCTCTTATTTTCAACTAGAGACAGATATTTAGATGCATAATACTTATTTCTATCTTGACATGTTTGCTCTTATCTCATTTATCCAAATGAAGACCTGTTGAATTATCAGTTGGCCCCCCTTTGGGTCTTCAATATAGTACTGTAAAGATGAATTGCATTATGCTATTTTGTAATATTTCTGGAAATTCTCTGTATTTTTTCAGAATGTTTATTGGCGAAGCTGCCGGTCGCTGGGTGTCCAGCTGCTGTGGTGTAGGGTCCCTTGGCCACGACCGCATGTCCCATTCCAAGAAGTGGTCTTAAGTAAAAAAATAAAATGGCGGGCAGTGCTGACTGCCTCATGTAACGCAGTAGTTATGACAACTTGAACCAAACATATCGCCAATACAGGAGCTTGAACTTTGCACTACAGTAAGTATGGCCAATGGTAATATGGGCTAAATGACCCATGCCTACTGTTTACTAAATCCTTTTTTTTGGTAGCACGGAATAAAATTAAACAAATGACACAATGAAGAATGAGTCTTGCTGTGTGAGAGAAAGCAGCCATCCATAACACAAAAGCAAGACCATGCTTGTTATTATTCTAGCAATTAACCTCTTCTCTATATTCACATTAAAATGCATTGGAGTAGGAGAAGATCGTGGACGATATTAGCAATAAAAATGTAGCTGCCAAAACCGGAGCTGGCGAGTCTAACTGCAAATTACAGAAGCTGGAAGCAATGTGGAAGGGTGCGTAATATTTTCTCTGAGCTGATGGAGAGGGGGAGAAAGTAGAGAGAGCAAACGTCTTTAGTAACAGTCTTGGATTGAACACGCAAACAGGAAGAGGATTTTATTTTACATACCACCTGCTCTCTGTCATTTGGATGGGTTTCTGTTTTATCATCCCGTACCTTATGTTTCTGGGTGGCTGAGCTACCAAGATTTTAGTCTTTCCGAAAGGTGGCGTGTTTGGTTAGGGAGGAGTGATATATCCAAGGAGAAGTACTTTATAGACCAACAGCTGGGCGTCACTTCTCCATTAATGTTCCGGATGTGATCACCTCCCAGTGTCTTCTCTGCTGGGAAGTCATCGGTAGACAAGGCGTTTCTATTTTCAAAGAAGCAGAACCCATAAAAACTTGTTGGGTCTCTCGGGGTAAACACAGGATAAAGAAGGTGATACAAATGCAAAGACAACGCAGGTTGAGGTCGGGGCAGTCTGGAAATGGAAACATTGGGTAATTAAGCAGAGTACGGTTTAAAAAGGTCAATACTGGGGTAAGGTCAAACTTGACCATGGTCAGGGCATGCTGCAAACTGGACAGGTCAAGCACAAGCTGATGTACATGGATGAATTGTGAACAAATGCAGACACAAAACATAGTGATCGGGTTTCCCTGAAGTAGCTCAAAGGTTACACAGAGCAGTAGAGGTATCCAGCTACTGATTTCGCTCATTGCTGCTGCCTCTGAGCGTTAAAGTTAGAAGTTAGGATCCCGAGACTGATATGATTAGGGCAATATTAATATATACTCTATATAATGCAGCCTTTCTTACAATATCTGTTAAAGTGATATTCTGTCCTAAATATTTTCATTTCCATACTTAACAGCAGTCAAACCTAAATTAAATCCTCTACCAACTGTTATGGAAAAGTCAATTAATATACAACATGATGTAAAATCATTTTGGTAAACGTTGCCCCGAGGTGATGTATTTACAAAGGCAAACGTGTCCAGAACACACAATGATGTTGTCAGGCGACGCATGGCAATAATGAAGACGAATGTTATGGGATACACGGGAGCCATAAGCAGTTTACTCTCCAATTAAATATGAGACGTCCGAGACGTGGAATGAAGGCCAACTGAGCTGAACAGGGAATCCGTGATAATGAAGCTACTCTCGGCTGCTCAAAGTAGCACAAAGCACCGTTCCAGCCAAAGCAATATTCTGAATATCTTTGTGTAGGACAATAAGGGTTTTGAGGGTAGAATAATAATGGTGTTTAATGGTTTCAAAGGGAACGTAACAAGGGCTGCAGTGAAATACATCACTCAAACAATATGGGATACCTGTGGGGTAATAAAACTGCAACAGTATCCAAGAGAAATGAGCTTGGTTTTAAGTTATACATATGTTGCCCCCCTATGGGTTTAACATGGCCTTTTAGGGGTTAATGGTGCGGGACCAGTGGCAGATTTCCCGTCAGGCCCGGGCCTATGGCGGCAAAAATATCCGCCCCCATATACATTCGCCGCGCTCTCGAGCCTATCGAGCCTGATGGGAAGGCGCTTACATGTGTTGGCGCGCATCCTTGCTGCCGCCCTCCTCCTACTGAACCGCGGCGTCAAATGATGCATGCTGACATCACCAAAGTGACGTGGCGCGACGTCTCGTTGCCATGGCAACACGACCTCGCAGCGTCAAATGTCATGACGTCGCGTTACCATGGCAACGCAATGACATGCGTTGGGGATGTCCACAGTGTCATTTGACGCTGCGGTTCAGAAGGAGGGCGGCAGCCGCAGCGTGTAAGTGCCTAGGTGCGACGGATGTGCGGCGCCCATAGCAGAGTTGCATGAAAGTAGCGCCGCAGCCTCCTCAGGCTCTCCAAGGACACTCTGGATGTAACAGGAGACCCTGGGCCTCACCCTGCCCCTGTGAATTTGTTACGGGAGGGACTGACTGTTGCTAAAAGAAGGAAGCACATGCTGCTCAGACTGTATTGCTTTGGCGCTGTTAAGATTTCTTCGGATACCAGTGTCCCGAGGCTCGTACACTTTGACATCCGCAGCCAAAGGCAGCTCGCCGCCAGCCGTCTCACCGCGAAGCTAACCACCTAACCCCTAATGCTAACAATAATCTTCACCCTAAAAACCTTAGCCCCTTACTCTAAAACCCCTTACCCTACAAAGCTAAACTGTAACTCCTTACCCTAAAAAGCTAAACTGTAACTCCTTACCCTAAAAACCCTAATCGGAGCCCTTACCCTAAAATCCCTAGCACCTTACCCTAACCCCCTAAACCTAAAACCCTTAACCCTTTACCCTAAAATCCCTAAACAATTTACCTTAGATGGCTGCGGGAAAATTGTCCCCTTCCGGCTCCCAGTGATTGCACCTTTAAATGGTGAGCTGCGATTAAGAAGTGCGTGTTACTCACCGCGGCGAATCCCGCTAACGTGGAAAATGCTCCGAGACGTAAGGGAAATAAGCAGAACACAGTTAATGGGGATATGATGCGCTTGGGGACGCACAATTGGTCAGGCAAATTATGCCTTTAGTTAGCCAACTCAACAACAAAATAGGAGACGTCCCAACACAGGTTGGGCTGAGATTATTATAGTGCTATTTCGATCATCGTTCCCATATAAAAGGTGCCGCCATTTTTTTGAAGGCAACATATGCATAGATTTTGGGGGGGATTCCATGTAAAAAAATTTTTTTACGGTAATAAAAGGAATTCCTAGGTAGACTAAGGCGGTCATGTCTTCGAAAGGGCTCTACACATCGATGGTGGAAATTTTGAAGCCTATTTAATATGATGTAAAGCGGCTTCCCTGTGCTGGGAAATATTTCAGCCCCACTCACTTGAATGAGGAAAAACAAGTGACAGGCAGGCGCACTGAGGGATAATAAACACTTTATTACTTGTAAAGGGGAATAATACAACAATAGACAACCACGGTCTACTGATTGGGAAGGATTCAAAACAAAACAAAGGTATTAAAATAACTGGTTAACCACCAGTACAAACGGGGGATGGGAACAGGTGAATACTAAATCACTATGTACTACAGAGGGGGTCCGGACCGATCTGGGTACATACCCTATGTGAGGAAGGGGAGTGAAGTGTAGAGACCTGCTCCCTCCGACTGCAAAACTCTGAGAAGAAAAGCCACACGTGACCTCTACGCGTTTCGCACGTAGTGCTTCGTCAGGAGGGCGACTCACTTGAATGGATCGATTCTCCAGCACTGTCCAAATGCATTTACAGCATCCGAAGATGAAGGGGTCTTGGACATGAAACGGAGATTTATAGACACATATGAAAAATTATAACTATTATCCCTTATTTCCATGGCGCCAACATATTCCGCCGCCCAGTACAATGCGGGACGGAGGGACAATAACATTGTCTTAACATATATGATCTCTTTTGTTATACGAATGAGACAGTAGTAAGGAGGTCCCTGGCCCGAAGAGCTTACCATCTAGGAGGGGAATGGAACACGAGGGACAGGATGTGTGACTTTCTTAGCGAGGGTATGGCCATCTCCGTGTGTCTCTACGGGTTTGTATAGCTACATCAGTCACTTATTTCATTAGAGAAAATTAAAATGGTAAATAAAAGGATACAAATAAGTACTTTAATGGACCAGTTTACAATCTTTGGTGCCTCGCAACGTTCCACCCCAGAGGTATCTGCATTCTCCCATACGATGCAGCTGAATTGCAAAGGGTTCTGGGATACTAGTGCTATACAAATGATAATCATTATTAGTGCTCTGCAGTGCAGGCCTCTCCGGCAGCCGAGGGATTAACTGGATTGGATTTTGGATGAGGGGGGGGAGAACATTTTCAGCCTGTACTAAAGCTGCTTTCAAGCAAGCAGAAAAATGTGTAGTCTCATGATTTATTTGTCCGCTCGTGTGCTGTATAAAACATGCCCTTTCATTGCGTTGTCGTGGGACCATCATACGTTTGCACGTAGAAACATGAAAAGTTTACACTCGGTGCTGAATAAAAGATGAAGCCGGCGATTGTACACCTTGTATGCAGCTTAAGGCTGCGATTATGCAGAAAAATGTGCGTGGTGTCGCCCGTAGCGACACTGCGCGGCGCAACTAACAAGATTCATACATACGTGATAAGTGGCTATACCAAATTCAACTGTCTCCCATCTTGCTACTGCAAAGCGGGAGACAGTTGAGGCGTTTTCAAAATTTGTTTTTGCGCCGCCGCGGGCGTTTCTGTATAATCGCAGCCTAAAGGTGAGAGATCGTGTTTTACTGGAGTGCTACAAGTGGCCATTTTTACTGTATGTTTAAACTACAATTAAATACAGTTATTTTTGTTACATAAGAGACAGACAAGAAAAGTCAGAGTTATAATAATAAATAGTTGCATTCAATGAGCAAAGGTTACAAATGCGGTCTACAGACACTCCATGGACAGTCAGAGATATGATTAGGGTCATAAGTTACATTTACAGACAGGATTAAAATTGTGTTAGAAGAGGTAGGATAGGCCTGAAATGTGCTGTGTTAGGAGAGGTAGGATAGACCTGCAATGTGCTGTGTTAGGAGAGGTAGGATAGACCTGCAATGTGTTGTGTTAGGAGAGGTAGGATAGGCCTGCAATGTGTTGTGTTAGGAGAGGTAGGATAGGCCTGCAATGTGCTGTGTTAGAAGAGGTAGTGTAGTGCCTGCAATGTGTGTTTTTTAGGAGAGGTAAGATAGACCTGCAATGTGTTGTGTTAGGAGAGGTAGGATAGGCCTGCAATGTGCTGTGTTAGGGAGAGGTAGATAGGCCTGCATTTGCTGTGTTAGGGAGGTGGATAGGCCTTCAATGTGCTGTGTTAGGAGAGGTAGGATAGGCCTGCAATGTGTTGTGTTAGGAGAGGTAGGATGACCTGCAGTGTTGTGTGTTGGGAGAGTAGATAGGCCTGCAATGTGCTGTGGTTTAGGAGAGGTAGGATATACCTGCAGCAATGTGCTGTGGTGTTGGGGTGGGATGGGTAGGATAGGCCTGCAATGTGCTGTGTTGTGAGAGGTAGGATAGCCTGCATGTGCTGTTTAGGAGAGGTAGGATAGGCCTGCATGTGCTGTGTTAGGAGAGGTAGGATAGCCCTGCAATGTGCTGTGTTAGGAGAGTAGGATATGCCTGCAAGGTTGCTTGTTTAGAGAGGTAGGATAGGCCTGCATTCTGTGTTAGAGAGTAGGATAGGCCTCAATGTGCTGTTTAGAATTGGATAGCCTGCATGTGCTGTGTTTAGGAGAGTAGTAGGCCTGCAATGTTGCTGTTAGGAGAAGGTAGGATAGTCTGCATGTGCTGTTTTAGGAGAGGTAGGATAGGCCTGCATGTGCTGTGTTAGGAATAGCCTGCAATGTGCTGTGTTAGGAGAGGTAGGATAGGCCTGCAATGTGCTGTGTTAGGAGAGGTAGGATAGGTATGGTGACCAGATTTACAAAAGTAAAAACTGGGACACATTAAAAAAAATTTTTATAAAACAAATGATATCACCAACTGCGCTCCCCTTCTCCTTTATGTCTCTCTACCCCCGCTCTGTCCCCCCTTCCTCACACAAACACCCCTTTCCTCTCCCTCCCCCCATATCCCTCTTATTCTCGTTCTCCCCCACCCCTACATTCTCATTCCCACCCTTCCATGTCTCTCTCTCCCCCATTCTCTCTCTCCCCCATTCCTTCTCTCTCTCCCCCCCCATTCTCTCTCTCTCTCTCTCCTCCCCTCATTCTCATTCTCTCCCCCATTCTCTCCCCCCCTTTCTCTCTCCCCCCACATTCTCTCGCTCTCTCCCAATTCTCTGTCCCAATTCACTCTCCCAATTCTCTCTCTCCCTCCCCCCTCCCACCCTCCCTTTTCTCCCTCTCCTCCCCCCTCTCCCCTCCGTCTCCTCTCTCTTCTGGTGTCTCTCTTCCATTTCTGTGCCTTCCCCCCATTCTCTGTGCCTTCCCCCCCATTCTCTGTCTCTCTCTCCCTCCCTCCATCTCTTCTCTCTCCCCCCCCATTCTCTGTCTCTCTCCTCGCTCTCCCCATTCTCCCTGTCCTCTCTCTCCCCCTTCTTTTGCTCTCTCTCCCCCCATTCTTTGTCTATCTCTCCTCCCCCATTCTTTGTCTTTCTCTCCCCTCCCCATCGTTGTCTCTCCTCCATTTTCTGTTTCTCCTCCCCCCCATTCTCTCTCTGTCTCTCTCCCCCCTTCTCTGTCTCAATCCCCCCATTTTCTGTCTCAATCTCCCCCCCCATTCTCTGTGTCTTCCCCCCATTCTCTGCTGTGTCTCCCCACCCCATTCTCTCTCTCTCCTCCCATTCTCTCGCTCTTCTCTCCTCCCTTCTCTCTTCTGCCCCATTCTCTCTCCACTCTCCTCTCCTCTCCCCCATTCTCTGTGTTTTCCTCCCCCCATTTCTGTGTCTCCCCCATTCCCCATTCTCTCTCTCTCTCTCTCTCCCCCCCTCTCCCTCTCCCCACATCTCCGCTCTCTCTCTCCCCACCTTCTCTTACTCTCTCTTCCTCCATTCTCTCTGCGCATTCTTCTCCCTCTCCCCCCCATTCGCTCCCTCCCTACATCCTCTCCGCACATTCTCTTCTCGTCTCCTTCGCTTCTCTCTCTCTCTCTCCACCCCATTCTGTGTCTCACTCTACCCCCCATTCTTTGTCTGTCTCTCTCTCCCCTCCCCCCCCATTATCTCTCTCTTCCCATTCTCTGTCTCTCTCTCTCTCCCCCCCTCTCCCATTCTCGGTGTCTCTCTCCTCCATTTCTGTCTCCCCCCCATTCTCTGTCTCTCTCTCCCCTCCATTCTGTCTCTCTCCCCCCATTCTCTGTGTCTTCCCCCCCAGTTCTGTCACACCCCCCCCATTCTTTCTCTCTCCCATCCATTCTCTCTCTCTCCTGCCCCCCATTCTCTCTCTCCTCTCCTCTCCCCCCATTCTCTCTTTACTCCTCATTCTCTGTCTCTCCCTCCCCCCCCCCATTCTGTGTCTCTCTCTATCCCCCCATTCTTGCTGTCTCTCTCTCTCTTCCCCCCGCCATCTCTCTCCTCCCCCTATTCTCTGTCTCTCTCACATCCATCCTCCCCCCATTCCTTGTCTCTCCTCTCCATTTTCCTGTCTCTTCTCCCTCGTCATTCTCTTCTCCTCTGTCTCCCCTCCATTCGGCTCTCTCCCCCCCATTCTCTGTGTCTTCCCCCATTCTGTCAAACCCCCCCATTCTCTCTCTCACCCCCCCCCATTCTCTCTCTCCTCCCCCATTCTCTCTCTCCTTCCATTCTCTCTCGCTCTCCTCCCCCCATTCTCTCTCTCTCCTCCCATTCTCCCCTCTCTCCCCTATTCTTTCTCCCCTCCCTTCCCCATTATCTCCCTCTCTCCCCCCTTTCTCTCTCTCTCCCCCCCTTCTTCCCTCTCACCCCCTTCCCTCCCCCTTCCCCCCCGCTTCTATCTCACTCCCATTCCATTCCCCCCATTCTCTTCTTCTCTTCCCCCCTCGTCTCTCTCACTTCGTCTCCTCCCATTCTCTCTCTCTCTCTCCTCATTCTCCCCCCCCACATTCTCTCTCTCCCCCTTCCTCCCATCCTCTCCTCTCCTCCCCCATTCTCTCTCTAAACCCTCCATGCTCTCACCCCCCCATTCTCTCTCCCCCACCATTCTCGTCCTCTCTCCCCCCGCCCATTCTTTTCTCTCTCCTCCCCTCCATTCTCTGTCTCTCTCTCCCCCACCCCATTCTGTGTGGTTCTCTCTCTCCCCCCTGCTCTGGCTCTCTCTCTCTCCCCCACCCCATTCTGTGTCTCTCTCTATCCCCCATTCTTTGTCTCTCTCTCCCCCCCATTCTATCTGTCTCTCTCCCCCCCATTCCTCTGTCTCTCTACCTCCCCCTCCATTCGTTTCTCTCTCCCCTCCATTTCTGTGTCCTCCTTCTCTCTCCCCTCCATTCTGTCTCTCTCTCTCCTCTCCTCCCCCCTTATCTCTCTCTCCTCCCCATTTTCTCTCTCTCTCCCTTCTCTCGTCTCTTACCCTCCATGACTCTCCCTCCCCCCCCCATTCTCTGTCTCTCTCCCCCCACCCCTATTGTCGTCTCTCTCTCCCCTCCATTCTGTCTGTCTGTCTCTCTCTTTCCCTCACCCCATTCTGGTGTTCTCTCTCCATCCTGTCTGTTGGTCTCTCTCCCTCTCGCTCCACCCCCCCTTCTGTTCTCTCTCTATCCCCCTTATTTGTTCTCTCTCCCCCCAGTTCTCTGTCTCTTCTCCCCCCATTCCTGTCCTCTCTCTCACCTCCATTCTCTTCTCTCTCTCCCTTCCATTCTCTGTCTCTCTCTCTCCCCCCACACTCTCTGTCCTCTCCTCTCCCCCCCCTTTGTCTCTCTTCTCCCTCCATCTCTCTGTCCCCCATTCTCTGTGTCTCCCCCCATTCTGTCTCTCTCTCTCCCCCCATTCTTTGTCTATCTCTCCCCCCCCACTCTGTGCCCCTCTTCCCATGCTGTGCCCCTCTCCCCCATGCTGTGCCTCTCTCCCCATGCTGTGTCTGTGTGTCTCTCTGTGTCTCTCCCCATGCAGTGCCTGTGCCTCTCCCCATGCTGTGCTGTGTCTCTCCTCTTGTCTCTCCCCATGCTGTGCCTGTGCTCTCTCTGTGTCTCTCCCCATATTTGCCTCTCTTCTCGTCCTCTTTCTCTCTCTCCCCCCCATTCTCGTCTCTCTCTCCGCTTCTCTCATCCCCCCAATTCTCTTCTCTCTCCCCCCTCCATTCTCTCGTCCTCCTCCTCTCTCCCCTCCATTCTCTGTCTCTCTCTCCCCCATCTCTGTCTCTCATACTCTTTCTCTCTCTCCCTCCCTCCTCCCTCCCTCTCTGTCTCCCCCCCCCTCTTTCTCTGTCTCCCTCCATTCTCTGTCCCCCATTCTCTGCTTTGTCCCCCCATTGCTGTCTCTCTCCCCCCATTCTTTTTGTCTATCTCTCCCTCCCCCCCCCTCTGGTTCCCCTCTTGCCCATCTTCCCTCTTCCCCCGACTGTGCCTCTCTCCCACCTGGCCTGTGCCTCTCTCTGTTCTCCTCCCGCATGCTGTGCCTTGCCGTCTCTCTCTCTGTGTCTCTCCCCACGCTGTCCTGTGCCTCTCTCTGTGTCCTCTCCCCATGCTGTCCTGTGCCTCTCTCTGTGTCTCCCCCATGCCTGTGGTCTGTGTGTCTCTCTGTGTCTTCCCCATGATGTGCCTGTGCCTTCTCTCTGTGTCTCCTGCTCCTCCCCTGCTGTGCCTGTGCCTCTCTCTGTGTCTCCTCCCCATAGCTGTCTGTGTGTCTCTCTGTGTTCTCTCCCCTCCTGTTCCTGTGCTCTCTCGTGTGTCTCTTCTCTCCCATGCTTGTGCCTGTGTGCCTGCTCTCTGTCTCTCCCCATGCTGTGCCTGGTGGCTCTCTCTGTTAGTCCTCCTCCCCATGCCTGTGCCTGTGGCCTCTCTCTGGTCCTCCTCCCTCCTGCTGGGCCTGTGTGCCTGTGCTCTCTGCTGTCTCTCCCCATGCTGTGCCTGATGCCTCTCCCTATGCTGATGCCTGTTCCTGTGCCTCTCTCTTGTCTCTCCCCATGCTGTGGCCTCTCTCTGTCTCTCTCCCCATGCTTGCCTGGTGCCTCTCCCTATTGCTGTGCCCTGTGCCTCTCTCTGTTTCTCTCTCTTCGCTTCCCAGCTGTGCCTCTCTCTGTGTCTCTCCCCTAATGCTGTGCCTGTGCCTCTCCCCATCTGTGCGTGTCCTCTCTCTGTGCTCTCCCCCATGCTGGTGCCTGTGCCTCTCCCCATGCTGTGCCTGTCTTCTCTGTCTCTCTGTGCCTCTCCCCATGCTGTGGCCTGTGTCTCTCTGTGTCTCTCCCCCATGCTGGTTTGCCTCTTCTCTTTGTCTCTCCCTATCGTCTCCCCATGCTTGCCTGCTCTCTCGCTTGCTCCCCATGCTGTGCTGTGTCTCTCTTGTGTCTCCCCCATGCTGTGCCTGGCCTCTCCTCTGTCTCTCCCATGCTGTTCCTGTGCCTCTCTCTGTCTCTCTCCCCCACTGTGTCCTGTGCTCTCTCTTGCTCCGCCACTGCTGTTGCCTGTGTCTCTCTCTTCTGTCTCCTGCTCTTGCTCTCACCCATGCTGTGCCTGTGCCGTCTCCCCATCTGTGTCTCTCCCCCATGCTGTGGCCTGGTTGCCTCTCTCTGTGTCTCCCCCATGCTGTGCCTGTGCCTCTCTCTGTGTCTCTCCCCATGCTGTGCCTGTGCCTCTCCCCATGCTGTGCCTGTGTCTCTCTCTGTGCCTCTCCCCATGCTGTGCCTGTGTCTCTCTGTGTCTCTCCCCATGCTGTGCCTGTGTGTCTCTCCCCATGCTGTGCCTGTGCCTGTGCCTGTGCCTCTCTCTGTGTCTCTCCCCATGCTGTGCCTGTGTGTCTCTCTGTGTCTCTCCCCATGCTGTGCCTGTGCCTCTCTCTGTGTCTCTCTCCCCTCCCCCATTGTGTGAGTGTGTGTCTGTGTCCCCCATTCTGGACCATACCTGCATGGGTGGGGGACGCCATCTTGAGCCCTGGCAGCAGACACCGGAAGTTCTCACTGACACTTCCGGGTCTCACTGCCGGGCTCCGCAGCTCAGACCCGGCCCCTGCTCTCCTCCATGCATTGTCTGCTCTCTGCTGCCCCCCCCTGCTCTGATGGTCAAAAGCAGAACAGCCACGAAAAAACGGAACATTTTACAGCATGCAGGGTAGCCGGGACAGGGACTAAAAAAACGGGACAGAGGTTAAAAAAACGGGACTGTCCCGGCTAAACCGGGACACCTGGTCACCCTAAGGATAGGCCTGCAATGTGCTGTGTTAGAAGAGGTAGGATAGGCCTGCAATGTGCTGTGTTAGGAGAGGTAGGATAGGCCTGCAATGTGCTGTGTTAAAAGAGGTGGGATAGGCCTGCAATGTGCTGTGTTAGGAGAGGTGGGATAGGCCTGCAATGTGTTTAGTGCACGGCTGCTCAACTCCAGTCCTCAAGACACCCCAACAGTTCAGGTTTTCAGGATATCCCTGCTTCAGCACAGGTGAACCAATCAGAGGCTCAGGCTTTGACTGAGCCACCTGTGCTGAGACGAAGATATCCTGAAAACCTGTCCGGTTGTGGGTGGGGGGGGGACTGGAGTTGAGCATCTGTGCACCATTGCGGATGCATTATTCCATTTGCAGTGGGAGTTGTTTCATTGCTTGGCTCCAGCGGCGTACCAGACGGGCGTAGCTCGCCCGGTGTCTTTGAGAGCTGGCGAAGTAGTTGAAAGTTTAGCGAATCCTTCTTTAGCACCAGCTACCCAGTCACACAATGTGAAGGCGTTGAGTGAGTGGTATTTGTTTTTTTTAGTACACTGTGTGCTGACTAGCATGTCATTACCCAGAATCCCTGGCTGCAGGGGAAGCTTACATCTGACCTGATTTTACATTTTTATTCCCCATTGTCTTCTAGGAAAAAGTAACACGTTCATCTGGATCACAGGACTTTCCTTTACCCGTTGGGCGGAGAGAAAAGTTTATCTTCGCCCCTAGTGGATCCCACCTGGATCTTGAGGACCGAGTGTCTGCGGCATGGTTAAGTGGCATGGGCTTAAAGTGGGGAGAAATGTTGCCATGGTTGACAGCTGGAAAGCATAGATTCACACAGGGGGTAATGATAGAGGTGAAATGCGTGGTGGGGCGGTTGCGGATTCCGGAATCCCTTGGCGGATTCTCATTTTGAGGATCCTCCGATGGATGGCGGATTCCACCAGGGTAGGGAGCTGGCATGGGATCAGCGGACTAGTGCGGATTCAATCTGCAGGCGGATTTTGGGACATTGTACTGGACTTGGGAGGGTTACATGGTAACATAGTAGATGAGGTTGAAAAAAGACATACTGTACGCCCATCAAGTTCAACCTATGCTAAATTTACACGACAGATACTTATCCTATATCCGTACTTACAGTATATTGATCCAGAGGAAGGCAAACAAAAACCCCAGTGACACATTATCCAATGATATCTCATAAGGGGAAAAATAAATTCCTTCCTGACTGCAAGAATTGGCAATCAGATTAATCCCTGGATCAACATCCTTCCCATGTATATTTATTTGGTATATCCCTGTATTCCTTTCCTTTCTAAAAAGATGTCCAACCTTTTTTTGAACAAATCTATTGTATCTGCCATCACAGTCTCCATGGGTAATGAATGCCACATTGTAACTTCCCTTACTGTTAAGAACCCTTTCCTTTGTTGCTTGTGAAATCTCCTTTCCTCCAACCTTAAGGGATTATTACCCATTGTACTGCCCATGGGATGCATAGTTCTTTTGAAAGCTCCTTGTACTGTCCCCGAATATATTTTTATATAGTTATCATATCCCCTCTTAGACGCCTCTTTTCTAATGTAAATAAATCAAATTTAGCTAACCTCTCCTCGTACACTGGCGACACACTTTATTCGAGCTCGGCTAGTCCCACGAATTCGGGTATACCCGGGTGTATTGAGGTTTGTGACTGTTTTCTGCCCGAGTGCATTGGGTTATTTTTCAGGCAGGGATTGAAGCATTTTATTCCTGCTGGCTGCAATACTGCACAGTATATATATATATATACTGCATTACAATTCATGAATTTATGCCATCTGGTAGACACGCGAAGCATTGCAGCCTATTAAATCCTAATCATTATCATTTAACAGATCAGCCGCCCGTCAGCCAGGCATGAACCCAGGCTGGGAAGGCAAACGCAACGGGGCTTGTCAGAGGTGAGGAGCGGCGCATTCCAGGTATCTGTCAGGTACATACCGGGTATTTGCTCGAATAAAGTGTGTCGGTGCAGTAAGCCTGATTGTCCACCCCCTTTATTAATTTGGTGGCTCTTCTCTACATTCTCTCTAGTTCCTTTTCTAAGGAGTGGTGCCCAACATTGTACTCCAAATTCAAGGTGTGGTTTTACTAATGCTTAATACAGTGGCATAATTATGTTTACTTCACTTCCATCCATTGCCCATTTAATGCAAGATAAGATCTTGTTTGCCTTTGTAGCTACGACATGACTTTGGGCACTATTGCTAAGCCTGCTGTCTCCAAGCACTCCTAAATTCTGATTAGATTCCGGCAGGGGAGTGCAGATTTTGACAGGTGCGTGGATCTTGGGGTAAAATTAGCATGGATTCAGCAAAGGGGGGTGGACTTGTTAGTGGAAACTCTCGCGGATGGACATTGGGCGGATTCACGGTAAAATCCACGCATGTCGGATGCAAGGATGGATTTTGGGGTTAAAATTCATATGGATTGGGTTGCAGGGGCAGATTCCAGGTAAAACCTTGTGGATTGAACACAATGGCGTATTTTGAGGGTTAAACTAGGTGGATCATATGTAAGCGCGGATTCTGCGAAATATCTGCACACGGTTTTTGGGATAATCCGCACGGATAGAGACGGATTTGGAACCACGGAATGGATTGTGGAGTAAAAGGTTAGGGAAACTAAGTTGGATACTTGTACCCATCTTTAGTAGAAGGGCAGAACATGGAACGGCAAGCACAGCAAGGAAAGGACGCGCCGAGGTGAAGGAGCGGGGGCGTGGCTGGAGATCTAAAACTAACCAGGCAGGAAAGGACAATCAGAGAGTACAGGCAGTGTGTGAATTCCTCTCCCATTCCTTGTACTCCTTGAGAAAGCATTCATCTGGTGCGAAACGCGTGGGAGTGTCTGTAACTTTTTTTCGTGTTTTTTTAATATGTAATTAATAAAGTTTACATTTTTTATACCTGGGGAGTTCCCCTTTTTTCCTCGGGGTTGCGCTTCCGCCAATCCCTTTTTTCCTTTTTAGTACAGGCAGTGGGATCTGTCCTGTAAGGCGGGTGAAGAGTACGGGCAGTGGAATCTGTCCTGTAAGGCGGGGTGAGAGAGTACGGGCAGTGGAATCTGTTAATGTAAGGCGGGGTGAGAGGTAGGGCAGTGGATCTGCCCTGTAGGCGGGGGTGAGGAGTAGGCAGTGTTATCTGTCTGTAAGGCGGGTGAGAGAGTACGGCGAGTGGGATTCTGTCCTGTAGTGAGGAGTGAGGCGGGGGTGAGAGAGTACGGGCAGTGGGATCTGTCCTGTACGGCGGGTGAGGGTGAGAGAGTACAGGCAGTGTGATCTGTCCTGTAAGTAAGGGTGAGAGAGTACAGGGCAGTGGGATCTGTCCGGTAAGGCGGGTGAGAGAGTATGGGCAGTGGGATCTGTCCAGTAAGGAGGGGGGTGAGAGAGTATGGGCAATGGGGATCTGTCCTGTAAGGTGGGTGAGAGGAGTATGGGCAATGGGATCTGTCCGTAAGGGGGTGAGAGAGTACGGGCAGTGGGGTCTGTCCTGTACGGGAGGGGGTGAGAGAGTACGGGCAGTGTGATCTGTCCTGTAAGGCGGGGTGAGAGGAGTACAGGCAGTGTGATGTCCTGTAAGGGGGTGAGAGAGTACGGGCAGTGGGATCTGTCCGGTAAGGTGGGGTGAGAGAGTATGGGATGGGATCGTCCTGTAAGGCGGGGTGAGAGAGTACGGGCAGTGGGGTCTGTCCTGTACGGGGGTGAGAGAGTACGGCAGTGGATTGTCCTGTAAGGCGGGGAGGTGAGAGAGTATGGGCAGTGGGATCTGTCCTGTAAGGTGGGTGAGAGAGTACGGGCAGTGGGGTCGTCCTGTAGGCGGGGTGAGAGAGTACGGGCAAGTTGTGATTGTGTCCTGTAAGGAGGGTGAGAGAGTATGGGCAGTGGGATCTGTCCTGTAAGGTGGTGAGAGAGGTACGGGAGTGGGATCTGTCCTGTAAGGGGGTGAGAGTACGGGCAGTGGGATCTATGTCGGTAGCGGATGAGGGGTGATGATGAGGGTATGGGCAGTGGGATCTGTCCTGTAAGGCGGGTGAGAGAGTACGGGCAGTGGGATCTGTCCTGTAAGGCGGGTGAGAGAGTACGGGCAGTGGGATCTGTCCTGTAAGGCAGGTGAGAGAGTACGGGCAGTGGGATCTGTCCTGTAAGGTGGGTGAGAGAGTACAGGCAGTGGGATCTGTCCAGTAAGGCGGGTGAGAGAGTACGGGCAGTGGGATCTGTCCAGTAAGGTGGGTGAGAGAGTACGGGCAGTGGGATCTGTCCGTAAGGGGGTGAGAGGGTGAGAGAGGACGGGCATGGTTATCTGTCTGTAAGGGGGTGAGAGAGTCAGGCAGTGGGATCTATCCGGTTAAGGGGTGAGAGGGTGAGAGAGTACGGGCAGTGGGATCTGTCCTGTAAGGCTGTGGTGAGAGAGTACAGGCAGTGGGATCTATCCGGTAAGGCGGGGTGAGAGAGTACGGGCAGTGGGATTTGTCCGGGTTAGGGGGTGAGAGAGTACGGGCAGTGGGTTTGTCCGGTAAGGCGGGTGAGAGAGTACGGGCAGTGGGATCTGTCTGTAAGGTGGTGAGAGAGTATGGGCAGTGGGATCTATTCTTGTAAGGCGGAATGAGAGAGTACGGGGCAGTGGAATCTATCCGGTCGGGGTGAGAGAGTATGGGCAGTGGATCTGTCCTGAAGGCGGTGAGAGAGTACGGGCAGTGGGATCTATACGGATGGCGGGTGTGAGGGTGAGAGAGTATGGGCAGTGGATATGTCCTGTAAGGCGGGTGGAGAGAGTAGGGCAGTGGGTTTATATTTAGTTACGGTAAGGGGTGAGTGAGAGAGTATGGGCAGTGGGATCGGACATGTAAGGCGGAGGGGGTGAGAGAGTACGGGCAGTGGGGATATAGCGGTATGGCGGGGTGAGAGAGTATATGGGCAGAGTGGGATCTGTCCAGTAAGGCGGGGTGATAGGGGAGCGAGTACGGGCAGTGGGATCTATCCGGTAAGGCGGAGGTGGAGAGTATGGGCAGTGGGATCTGTCATGTAAGGGGTGTGAGAGGTATGGGCAGTGGGATCTGTCATGTTAGGCGGGGTGAAGAGAGTTGGGAGGTGGGATCTGTCCTGTAAGGGGGGTGAGAGAGTACGGGCAGTGATCTGTTCTGTAAGGCGGGTTGAGGAGAGGTAGGGCATGGGAGTGGGATCTGTCAATGTAAGGCAGGTGAGAGAGTACGGGGCAGTTGGATCTGTCCGTAAGGGGGGTAGAGAGTACAGGCAGTGGGAACTGTCCAGGTAAGGCGGGGGTGAGAGAGTACGGGCAGTGGGATCTGTCCTGTAAGGTGGGTGAGAGAGTAAGGGCAGTGTGAGCTGTCCAGTAAGGGGGTGAGAGAGTACGGCGGCAGTGGGATCTGTCATGTGTAAGGCGGAGGCGAGAGAGTACGGGCAGTGTATCTGTCCTGTAAGGCGGGTGAGAGAGTACAGGCAGTGGGATCTGTCCGGTAAGGCGGGTGAGAGAGTACGGGCAGTGGGATTTGTCCGGTAAGGCGGGTGAGAGAGTATGGGCAGTGGGATCTATCCTGTAAGGCGGAAGAGAGAGTACGGGCAGTGGAATCTGTCATGTAAGGCGGGTGAGAGAGTACGGGCAGTGGGATCTATCCGGTATGGCGGGTGAGAGAGTATGGGCAGTGGGATCTGTCCTGTAAGGCGGGTGAGAGAGTATGGGCAGTGGGATCTGTCCTGTAAGGCGGGTGAGAGAGTACAAGCAGTGTGATCTGTCCGGTAAGGCGGGTGAGAGAGTACGGGCAGTGTGATCTGTCCTGTAAGGCGGGTGAGAGAGTACAGGCAGTGTGATCTGTCCGGTAAGGCGGGTGAGAGAGTACGGGCAGTGTGATCTGTCCTGTAAGGCGGGTGAGAAAATACGGGCAGTGTGATCTGTCCTGTAAGGCGGGTGAGAGAGTACGGGCAGTGTGATCTGTCCTGTAAGGCGGGTGAGAGAGTACGGGCAGTGGGATCTGTCCTGTTAGGAGGGTGAGAGAATATGAGCAGTGTGATCTGTCCTGTAAGGCGGATGAGAAAGTACGGGCAGTGGGATCTGTCCTGTAAGGCGGGTGAGAGAGTACGGGCAGTGGGATCTGTCCTGTTAGGAGGGTGAGAGAATATGAGCAGTGTGATCTGTCCTGTAAGGCGGATGAGAGAGTACGAGCAGTGTAGGCTGCATAGTGGTGCTCCTTCATTTCTGATACGAGGATGGGACAGCAGTGTTCTGTTTCCAGTTTAGAAGGGTTTTGAAGAGATGTGCAAAGATAGCGGGTTTGGTGACTTGATAATTAAGTCCCATTCTTTTAGAATTGTGGCGGCGCCTGAAGCAACTAGATTGGGCCTAGACGAGGCAGCTATTAAAAAGTTGGCCACGTGGTCATTGGGGTGTTTTAAAGGTTATGTTAGACCCTGTGCAAACTGTTAAAAGAGTTCCGTGGTTGAGTTGGTTAATTGTTTTTTCCAGGTCAAGCTCCTCTGAAAGTCTGGCTATGCGCAGATTCATATGTGCCCGAGGGCAGGAAAGCAAGCATAGGCCAGACAGTTTGGGATAAGGACAGTCTTGGCCAGGATGTTTTGGGTGGATAGTAAGGGTTTTGTGTTGGGGCCAACTGCTGCCCTAGTTATTGCCTAGGGAAAGGGGTAGGGCCCCTCCTGATATAATTTTTCTGCATGTGGGGGGGACGAGACGATTTGGCAGCGGTCCCATCGCTGGATTTAAGGAGGAGCATGCCGTGGAACATAGGGCGGATAGTGACCAGGTTTACTCAGGGGATTTGAATCTGGTCAGAGGTGACTCCTATGTTGCGCTGGCGTGTAGCCTGAAATGACACAGCTGGATTTAGGGGGAATTGCAATAAGGCATGAGGACCTGAAGGGGGGCTGAAAAGTCTGTTTCGAGAGGATGAGGTACATTTGTCAGATATCAGGAATGCTAACCTGATTTTAGTGTGGCACAATGCATTCTAGAGAAGGCAGTGAGAATAGTGGCATTTTGCAAGGCCAGATTAAGGCCTGTTAAATGACCTTGCTGGTGGCGGGAGTAATGTTACTCTGGGAGGGTGACTCAGTCAGTATTGGCTCCTGGAGGGAGGTCCAAGACCTCAGAAGTACTTTAGTTGGCGAAGGCAGTACCATTCCAGGCTGGGCAGCCGGAATGGTGGTGACCTTCCAGATGGAATTTGTGGAAGGCGGTACTATTCCAGACTAGTTGGTACCAATTGGTGTGATGGTGATCTTCCGATAGGGGGCTCTGTGCATTCAGACTAAGGTACTGAATGGCTAGATAAGCACAAGCTGAGGGTATCCCTCGACCTCCAGTAGGTGCGAGCAGAGCAATCTGTCTGGGTCCCTAGTTGGGGATAGATATGAGATACTTATCTGTTGTAATAAATACAGCTGTGGCTGTTAATTTCTCCCAAGAAGCTGTATGGTGTGTTTCTTGGGGATGGGAGGTGTGGGTCCAGCTCGAGGCATGGCTAAGTCAAGACATCTGTAAATTGGGGTTGCAAGGTGGAATCGAAAGGGGTTTCATTGTGTTGTTGACTCAGTCTAGTTTGAGGTTTCAAATAGTCCCGAGGTGGCGGTCAATATTATTGTATGGGTTTTACAGTAGGAGTTATGCTCTTGGCTGAGAGGCAGAGTGGGTTTGGTTGTTTTGAAAGGATTCTGTTATCCCTTGTGTCTGGAAGGCTAGGAATTGTTACGTTGATATTTCAGTTGTGATTATGAATAAAACAATGCTAGGCCCTTTACCACCATATTCAATTGTCTTGTCTCTTTATTTAATAATAAGGATACGGGGAGTATGGGTCCTGGGACAGACATATAGCCCCTTGTTGGGAATCCATGATTTCTTCTTATTTCTTATTAATAGAATAACTGATCTTACAGTATAATTTGTCTTTTTTATGGTCACTTTTAAAAGAGGCTGACACTGATTTCCTTAAGATTGATTCATAACTCAAAGCCCTGGACGTTGTATGTTTCATGCCAGTATTTGTATCTTTTACAATTAACCCCTTTAAAGCCAGAGATGAAAGCAACTCATTGCACAGCTTTTAGGCTTACATTTACCTAAATATATTAAATAACAGTACTGGAGTAATATATACCGGTATATATATATTTTTTTAAATATCATTTTGACAATATAAGCAGCGCTGTACGAGTCAGAAGTAGCGTTTGTATAAATTGGATACACATATAAACAGATATTTCAAAACGATTTTTATCTCCAGTTAAATGTTCACTATCGGATAATATTTTCGGGAAAATAAAAGCCGGAGATTTTGATGATGGGTCCTCTCCGCAGTGCAGCTGCACCAAGCAGCACCCATTACCCCTGTTTCCTCTGGTGCAGGGCGTATCCAGGGTGTGGGCGGAGGGGCCAGACAGTGGTAGGGGGGTACCTTTGTGGAGCCAGGAGGCAGTGATGGATCCGATGGGACAGGTGGTCTCACCGTTGGATGGGACGCCAACGTTAGGACTTGTTAACTCAGACTGGGGTACAGGGCCGTGGCAATTGGGGGTGGGGGATGTGTTGCTAGTGGTGAGAGTCCAGCGGTGGCTGCAGAGGAGAAAAAGAATGGGATGGATTTGAAAATTGTTTCTGGATCCCCTTTCACAAGGTTGTAGTCCCCCTGTGTAGGAAGAATCTTAAATCATTGGAAATGCATGTGGAGGTGGTGAGAGCGAATGGCGGACCCATTCAGCCATCCCCTGCTGCTCGAGTTGAGGTTATCTCATCATATATTACCTTCCTTCTCTGGAGGGATTGTCATTAACGATGGGATTGATAGGGAGTTGTGCAGTGTCCAATACATGTTGTTTGATAGAGCCAGGGAGTTGGTAAGGGACGCAGACCAGCAGCATTCGTCACCAAGGCTGATATCACATCAGCCTTCTGGTTTTGCTCAGTAAATCCTGGCTGTTTTCACCTGCTAGGCTGTATGTTACACTGGGAATTTTTTACAAATATCTTTGCCTTGCAATGCGTTGTTCGATCTGTGCATGGGTGGCAGGATACTTCTAAGGATCAAATTCCGATCAAATCCCGCATCTCACACTCCATTCTTCTCCTCACTTTTAAAGCTTTACACTCTTCTGCCCCTCCTTACATCTCAGCCCTAATTTCTCGTTATGCACCATCCAGACTCTTGCGTTCTTCTCAAGGATGTCTTCTTCTACCCCCTTTGTACCTAAAGCCCTCTCCCGCCTTAAACCTTTTTCACTGACTGCCCCGCACCTCTGGAATGCCCTTCCCCTAAGTACCCGACTAGCACCCTCTCTATCCACCTTTAAGACCCACCTTAAGACACACTTGCTTAAAGAAGCATATGAATAGCACTGTGGATATTCTGAACACATGATACATAAAGCTTGGCCCCCTGCAGACGCACTTACCAGAACTCCCTCCTACTGTCTCTGTACGTTCTCCCTACCTACCAATTAGACTGTAAGCTCCTCGGAGCAGGGACTCCTCTTACTTAATGTTACTTTTATGTCTGAAGCACTTATTCCCATGATCTGTTATTTATATTATCTGTTATTTATTTGATTACCACATGTATTACTACTGTGAAGCGCTATGTACATTAATGGCGCTATATAAATAAAGACATACAATACAAGGACTTTATGATACAGCAGGTGGTGGCTGGAGGAAACTGGCAAGGTCAAAGGACAAGGGGGTCCCTATGTTGGCAGCTATGCTGGAAAGAATAGTGGGGGTGACACTAGATGTCTGTTTTTCGCCACACAAATCAAGGTTATTTAGTTTGGCCGTTTGGTTGGCCATTTTGGGGGTGCTGCACTTTAGTGAGCTAGTGTCCAAGAAGGGACTGAAAGTTTAAAGAAGGGGGTATGGTATGGGAGGCTGAGTGTTTGCACTTCAGGATTAGGAGATCTAAAACGGAAGTTCTGTGTTGGGATTAATGGGAAAGCAGGTGTCATGCCTGGCTGGGGCGGCCAGAAGGATTGTGTCCCTCCGTGTGTGCAATTACGTGTCATGTGTCTTGAGCGGCTAGTGGCGATGAGGGGTACGAGGCGAGGATACGGCTCTGGCATACATATGTAGCCCTTTTTCTGACACTCTAAGCGACTACGGGTAACAGCGCGCACCTGTGGCTCCAGGAGATCTGAGCCTCCGCTAGCTGGGAGCCTGGGGTAACACTTATTAGCGCAGTGCCTCCATTTACCCAGGATCCTCATCATGTAAGATTCCCCTGGGCAAGAAACACACCGATACAATGCGTGCAACCAACTTTACTATGTGCAATAATAAACTTATACTCTACAGTATATGAACCGTGGCAATAACCCAATATGCATACACTTATCGTATAACACTATACTTATACTCTATCATACCCTAACACCGCTAACTGATAATGTCCTTCTAACATCAGTGGCTCGGCCACACCCCTAGGGAATATTGTCCTGTACAATAGTGGCTCAGCCACGCTCTTATGAGTATGTCTCTATCCCGTCACCGCGTGCCCCACACACCGTGTCCGTGTAATAGAATAGAACGAAAGCGGCGTGTACTGAGGCCTTGGCCACTCGCTAGTGTCTCCAAATAGTTATGCCTAAGGCGGGATCAGCGCCTGTTGACCGGTGTTGGTGCACTTGACGTATCTACTACACTGGCGACACACTTTATTCGAGCTTGGCTAGTCCCACGAATTCGGGTATACCCGGGTGTATTGAGGTTTGTGACTGTTTTCTGCCCGAGTGCATTGAGTTATTTTCCAAGCAGGGATTGAAGCATTTTATTCCCGCTGGCTGCAATACTGCACAGTATATATATATATACTGCATTACAATTCATGAATTTATGCCATGTGGTAGACACGCGAAGCATTGCAGCCTATTAAATCCTAATCATTATCATTTAACAGATCAGCCGCCCATCAGCCAGGCATGAACCCAGGCTGGGAAGGCAAATGCAACGGGGCTTGTCAGAGGTGAGGAGTGGCGCATTCCAGGTATCTGCCAGGTACATACCGGGTATTTGCTCGAATAAAGTGTGTCGGTGCAGTACCTTCCGGTCACGGCGGTGACCGGTAATATTTCGAAAAGGATCAGCCGAATCCTTGCTTGTCTTGGATGTCCGCAGTGCAGCTGTCTGGTCCCAAGCAGCTCACCAGCAAACCTGCTCCGCACGAGTGTCCCTAACTGTCTACACAATAAGGTGATTGATCGCTAGCACTATGGGCGTCCCTGCAGCACAGCAGCCTACTGTGGCTCAGGGGTTTCTCCTAAGGGCCTGCAGGGTAAAGCTAGCCTATGCAGGCGGGTCACGGACCCCCGGCACGCA
The DNA here is from genome assembly GCA_036426205.1 of Ascaphus truei. Taxonomy (NCBI): domain Eukaryota; kingdom Metazoa; phylum Chordata; class Amphibia; order Anura; family Ascaphidae; genus Ascaphus; species Ascaphus truei. The sequence continues at coordinate 39,718 of WSYH01003200.1, forward strand.
TACACCCTCCTCCTTTACCTTCCAGATCCCCTCTGACTAGCGTGGTCTCTCCCCCACGCTTCCCTTTCCTCCTCCCGTAATTCTAGCCTTCTGATTGGCTCCTCAAGTCAGGTGACTGCCCAGGAGCTCATGGGAGTTGTAGTTCCTCAACATAGCCTCTCTGCCTTGAGCTGCACAGACTCACAGCTATTGCATCAGCCTCTGCAACACTGTTGCAGACCTCCACATGACTCTCCTGAACAGAGTCAAAACACCAACTGAACACTGTCACGACTGTGCTCGCCACAAACCTGGGTCGGACCGCGTGGCTGAGGTGGGGTTGTAAAAGCACCGACCTGAGACCGCGCAGGCTGATCCGGATTGCGCAGTTCGTAGTCGTACGTAGCAGGATCAGGATAGGAGAAGACAGCATCGTCGGTGGACACGCCAGGGTCAGGACTGGAGACATCAGGGTAAACGTTGTTCAAGCAGGAGTTCGGCAACAGGTAGTCAGGAGAGCCCCGCTTCAGCTTAGGAGTGCGGGAGTGGCCTCTGCGCGTGCGGCGACCATGGCCCATGGTACTGGTCTCAGGAGGTGGTAGACAGACCAGAGTAGCACACCGCCTAGCTGCACTGGTAAACCAGTGCTTCAGCGCAAGAGTCCTGAGCGGGCTGGGGAATCCTCCGATTCAGCGCAGGAACCAGGACACGGCCTCTCTAGATTAGGGAAAGAGTAGGCCCCAGGAACCAGGAAGCTGAAGATACTCAGGGAAACCTCCGCTTCAGTGCAGGAAACCAGGAACAGACCGCTGCATGAATATAGCAGCCGGTCACAGGAAACAAGGAGCTGAAGTAACAAGGAGAGTACTCAGCTACAGCACAGGAAACAGGAACTGACCGCTGCATGAGACTAGCAGCCGGTCACAGGAACCAGGGAGCTGAAGACAACAAGGAGAGTACTCCGCTTCAGCACAGGAACAGACCGATGCGTGACACTAGCAGCCGGTCTCAGGAACCAAGGAGACAGACAAGACAAGGCTTATGGCAGAACACAGAGACATCCAGGAAGGACTATGCTCGGCAGGGGGCATTATGGGAAGGCAACACTTAAAGGTCAGAGAACCAATGGCAGAAGGGGCGTGTGGCAGTATTGCTTTGGTGAGTGAATCCAGGCTGCAGTAAATATCCGGGAAAGTGTTCCAGGACTGCACAGGTCTGCAAGTTAAGGCAAACATTAAACCAAGGAGCGGATTCCTTACAAACACACACTGAACACACATATGAGGTTCCTACCACATCCCTACACATACAAGAACAGAGCAAGATGGCTGGGGTCCCTGGGTTCATTCAATGTATGTTTAATATGTCTGACTTGATTTAAATAAAGCTCTGCCCGGTTTATCCTTCCAAGAACTTGTGTGGTGTGTTTAATGGGACTGGGGTAGGGTACCTGTAAGAGGAATGTGTCGAGGGATATCACATTTATTCAAACATGGTCATAAATATCAATAATGTTATCAAATATGACAGCAAGAAAACAAATTGGCTGCTTTGGATAAAATGCCACCTATTGCACTAGTACCAAGTGTGTAATTATGTGTAATTATGTGTCCCGGCTACAGATTTACTACAAAACAAAAAAGTTTCATCAAATTCAGTCACAAAAATCCCATTGCTTTTGTATGGCAAAAAAGGCTTTTGTTGGGGAGTGGGGTTGGAATTGACGTCTAAACTACATTATGTAACTTAAAAAAAAACAGGGTGTAAAAGCTGGCTGGGGTCAGGGCTCTCAGAACCTGGGAGGGACAGGTCCAGTCTCGCAGAGCAGTTATCTGGGAACAACAGCAGAGCCCAAGACCTGCTAAGGAAGCACAGAGCCCGAGACCTGCTAAGGGGGCACAGAGCCTGAGACCTGTTAAGGGAGCACAGAGCCCGAGACCTGCTAAGGGAGCACAGAGCCTGAGACCTGCTAAGGGAGCACAGAGCCCGAGACCTGCTAAGGGAGCACAGAGCCCGAGACCTGCTAAGGGAGCACAGAGCCTGAGACCTGCTAAGGGAGCACAGAGCCTGAGACCTGCTAAGGGAGCACAGAGCCCGAGACCTGCTAAGGGAGCACAGAGCCTGAGACCTGCTCAGGGAGCACAGAGCCCGAGACCTGCTAAGGGGGCACAGAGCCCGAGACCTGCTAAGGGAGCACAGAGTCTGAGACCTGCTAAGGGCGCACAGAGCCTGAGACCTGCTAAGGGAGCAGAGAGCCCGAGACCTGCTAAGGGAGCAGAGAGCCCGAGACCTGCTAAGGGAGCACAGAGCCCGAGACCTGCTAAGGGAGCACAGAGCCTGAGACCTGCTAAGGGAGCACAGAGCCGGAGACCTGCTAAGGGCGCACAGAGCCTGAGACCTGCTAAGGGCACACAGAGCCTGAGACCTGCTAAGGGAGCACGGAGCCTGAGACCTGCTAAGGGTGCACAGAGCCCGAGACCTGCTAAGGGAGCACAGAGCCTTAGACCTGCTAAGGGAGCACAGAGCCTGAGACCTGCTAAGGGAGCACATCTCGGGCTCTGTGCTCCCTTACAGGTCTCGGGCTCTCTGTCTCCCTTAGCAGGCGTCGGGCTTCTGCTCCCTTAGCAGGTCTCAGGCTCTGTGCTCCCTTAGCAGGTCTCAGCTCTGTGCCCCTTAGCATGGTCTCGGGTCCGCTGTGCCTCCCTTAGCAGGTTCTCGGCTCTGGCTCCCCTGAGCAAGGTCCGCAGGCTCTGTGCTCCCTTAGCAGGTCTCGGGCTTCTGTGCTCCCTTAACGTGTCTCAGGCTCCTTCTCCCTTAGCGGTCTCAGCTCTGTCTCCCTTAGCAGGTCTCAGGCTCTGTTGCTCCCTTAGCAGAGGTCTCTCTACAGGCCTCGTAGTGCGCTCCTTAGCAGGTCTCGGGCTCTGTGCTCCCTTAGCGGTCTCAGGCTCGTGTGCTCCTTAGCAGGTCTAAGGCCCTGTGCTCCCTTAGCAGGTCCGGGCTCTGTGCACCCTAGCAGGTCTCAGGCTCCGTGCCCCCTTAGCAGGTCTCAGGCTCTGTGTGCCCTTATCAGTCTCGGCTCTGTGCTCCCTTAGCAGGTCTCCGGCTCTGTGCTCCCTTAGCAGGTCTCAGGCTCTGTGCTCCCTTATCAGGTCTCGGCTCTGTGCCCCTTATCAGGTCTCGGGCTCTTGTGCCCCTTAGCAGGTCTCAGCAGCTGCTCCCTTAGCAGTCTAAGGCTCTGTGCTCCCTTAGCAGGTCTCGGGCTCTGTGCACCCTTAGCAGGTCCTCAGCTCCGTGCTCCTTAGCAGGTCCTCAGGCTCTTTGCCCTTAGCAGGTCTCAGGCTCTGTGCGCCCTAGCAGGTCTCCGGCTCTGTGCCGCTTCCCTTAGCAGGTCCTTCAGCTCTGTGCTCCCTTAGCAAGGTCTCGGGCTCTGTGCTCCTACGTCTGGCTCTCTCTCCCTTAGCAGGTCTCCGGGGCTCTCTGCGTCCCTTAGCAGTGCAGGCGCTTGTGCGCCCTTAGCAGGTCTCGCTCTGTGCTCCCTTAGCAGTTCTCGCTCTGTGCCCCCCTTAGCAGGTCTCGGCCTCTGTGCTCGCCAGCAGGTTTCTGCTCGTGCTCCCTTAGCAGGTCTCGGGCTCTGTGCTCCCTTAGCAGGTCTCTCGGCTCTTGTGTCTCCCTAGCGGTCTCAGCTCTGTGCTCCCCTTAGCAGTCCTGCGGGCTCTGTTCGCCCTTAGCAGGTCTCGGGCTCTGTGCTCCCTTAGCAGGTCTTCGGCTCTGTGCTCCCTTAGCAGGTCCAGGCTTGGCTCCCTTAGCATGTCCTTCGGGCTCTGGCTCCCTTCGCAGGTCTCGGGCTCTGTGCCTCCCTTATGCAGGTCTTAGCCTCTGTCTCCCTTACAGGTCTCGGGCTCTGTGCTCCCTTAGCAGGTCTCTCGGGCTCTGTGCCCCGCTTCGCAGGTCTCAGGCTCGTGCTTCCCCTTAGCTTTCTAGGCTCTGTGCTCCCTTATCGGTCTCGTGCTCTGGCTCCCTTAGAGGTCTGGCGGTCTCTGTGCCGCCCTTAGCAGGTCTCAGGCTCTGTGCCCTTAGCAGTCTCTGGCCTGTCTCCTAGCAGGTCCAGGCTTCTGTGCTCCCTTAGCAGTCTCAGGCTCTGTGCTCCCTTAGCAGGTCTCGGGCTTCTGTGCTCCCTTACGGTCTCAGGCCTGTGCCTTTAGAAACAGGTCTCGGGCTCTGTGCTTCTTAGTCAGGTCTTGGGCTTGCGTTGTTCCATATAACTGCTCTGCTCCGAGACTGGACCTGTCCTCCACAGGTTCTAAGCCCTGACCCCAGCCAGCTTTTACACCCTGTTTTTTTTAAGTTACACTAATGTAGTTTAGGACGTCAATTCCAAACCCCACTCCCCAACAAAAGCCTTTTTTGCCATACAAAACAATGGGATTTTGTGACTGAATTGATGAAACTTTTTTGTTTTGTAGTAAATCTGTAGCCGGGGACACAAATTACACATATTTTACCCACTTGGTACTAGTGCAATAGGTGGCATTTTATCCAAAGCAGCCAATTTGTTTTCTTGCTGTCATATTTGATAACATTATTGTATTTAGTGACCTGTTTGAATAAATGTGATTCCCTCGACCATTCCTCTTACGTCCTACCCCTACCCGTCCCATTAAACACACACCACACAAGCTTGGAAGGATAAACCGGGCCAGAGCTTATTTAAATCAAGTCAGACATATTAAACATACATTGAATGAACCCAGGACCCAGCCATCTTGCTCTGTTCTTGTATGTGTAGGGAGTGTGGTAGGAACCTCATATGTGTGTTTCAGTGTGTGTTTGTAGGAATCCGCTCCTTGGTTTAATGTTTGCCTTAACTTGCAGACCTTGCAGGTCGGAACACTTTCCGGATATTTACTGCAGCCTGGATTCACTCACCAAAGCAATACTGCCACACACGCCCCTTCTGCCATTGGTTCTCTGACCTTTAATGTTGCCTTTCCCATAATGCCCCCTGCCGAGCATAGTCCTTCCTGAGTCTCTGGTTCTGCCATAAGCTTGTCTTGTCTGTCTCCTTGGTTCCTGTAGACCGTGCTATTGTCACGCATCGGTCTGTTCCAGTGCTGAGCGGAGTACTCTCCTTGTTGTCTTCAGCTCCCTGGTTCCTGTGACCCTGCTAGTCTCATGGCAGCGTCAGTCCTGTTTCCTGTGCTGGTAGCTGAGTACTCTCCTTGTTACTTCAGCTCCTTGTTTTCCTTGACCGGCTGCTATATTCATGCAGCGGTCTGTTCCTGGTTTCCTGCACTGAACGGATGGTTCCCTGAGTATCTTCAGCTTCCTGTTCCTGTGGCCTACTCTTTCCCTAATTAGAGAGGCCGTGTCCTGGTTCCTGCGCTGAATCGAGGATTCCCGCAGCCCGCTCAGGACTCTTGCGCTGAAGCACTGGTTTACCAGTGCCAGTAGGCGGTGTTGCTACTCTGGTCTGTCTACCACCTCCTGAGACCATACCATGGCCATGGTCCCCGCACGCGCAGAGGCCACTCCCGCACTCCTAAGCTGAAGTCGGGCTCTCCGACTACCTTGTGCCGAACTCCTACTCCGCTTGAAAACGTTAACCTGATGTCTCCATCTGACCCTGGCGTGTCCACTCACGATGCTGTCTTCTCCTATCCTGACCTGCTACGTACGACTACGAACTGCGCAATCCGGATCAGCCTGCGCGGTCTCAGGTCGGTGCTTTTACAAACCCCACCTCAGCCACGCGTCCGACCCAGTTTTGTGGCGACACAGTCTGACAAGTGTTCAGTTGGTGTTTTTGACTCTGTTCAGGAGAGTCATGTGGAGTCTGCAACTGTTTGCAGAGGCTGATGCAATAGCTGTGAGTCTGGGCAGCTCAAGGCAGCAGACTATGTTTTGAGAACTACAACTCCCATGACTCCTGGGCAGTCACCTGACTTGAGAGCCAATCAGAAGGCTAGAATTACGGTAGGAGGAAAGGAACGTGTGGGAAGACCACGCTAGTCAGAGGGGATCGAAGGTAAAGGAGGAGGTGTATGCGTGCCGGGGTCCGTGACCCGCCTGCTGGCTAGCTTTACCCTGTCAGGCCCTTAGGAGAACCCGGACCACAGTTAGTTTGGGCTGCGGGACGGCCCCATAGTGCTAGCGATCAATCACAACCTTATTGTGTAGAACAGTTAGGGACCTCGTGCGGAGCGGTTTGCTGGTTGATCTCTTGGGGACCAGACAGCTGCACTGCGGACATCCCAGACAATCAAGGATTCGCTGATCCTTTTCGAAATATTACCGGTCACCGCCCGGTGACCGGAAGGTACTTCACTCGACACCTTTATTCGAGCAAATACCGTATGTACCCTGGCAGATACCTTGGATGCGCCACTCCTCACCTCTGACAAGCCCCGTTGCATTTTGCCTTCCCAGCCTGGGTTCATGCCTGCTGATGGGCGGCTGATCTGTTAAATGAAAGATTAGGAATTTAATATAGGTGCTCATGCTTCGCGTGTCTACCACATGGCATAATTTCATAATTGTAATGCAGTTATATATATATACTGTGGCAGTATTGATGCAGCCAGCGGGATAAAATGCTCTTCAATCCCCGGCTTGGAAAATACTCATGCACTCGGGCAGAAAACAAACCTCAAACACACCCAACACCCGGGTATACCGCGATTCGTGGACTAGCCACTCGAATAAAGTGTGTCCGCCAGGTGTAGTATACGTCAAGTGCACCAACACCCGGTCAAGGCGGCTGATCCCGCCTTAGGCATACTATTTGGAGATACTAAGCGAGTGGCCAGGCCTCAGTAAACCGCCGCTTTCTTTCTATTCTATTACACGACACGGTTTGGGGGCACCGCGTGACGGATAGAGACTACTCATAAGAGCGTGGCTGAGCCACTTTTACAGGACAATTATCCTAGGGGTGTGGCCGAGCACCACTGATTTAGAAGGACATATATCGTTAGCGGTGTTAGGGTATATAGAGTATAAGTATAGTGTTATACGTAATGTCTGCATATTGGGTTATTGCCACGGTTCATATACTTATGAGTATAAGTTTATTATTGCACATAGTAAAGTTGGTTGCACGCATTGTACGGTTTTGTTTTGCCAGGGGAATCTACAGATGAGGACCCTGGGTAATGGAGGCACTGCGCTAATATGTTACCCCACCAGGCTCCCAGCTAGCGGAGGCTCAGATCTCTGGAGCCACAGTGCGCGCTGTTACCGTATCGCTTGAGGTCAGAAAAGGGCTAACATATTGTATGCCAGAGCCCTTTCATCCCCCGCCTCGTACCCCTCATCGCCACTAGCTTCTCAAGACACATGACCGTAATTGCACCCGGAGGGACACAATCCTTCTGGCCCGCCCAGCCAGCATGACAACCTGCTTTCCCTTATCCCACACAGAACTTCCGTTTTAGATCTCCTAAATCCTGAAGTCGCAAACTCCATCTCCCATACCATACCCCCTTCTTTAAACTTCAGTCCCTTCTTGGACACTAGCTCACTAAAGTGCAGCACCCCCCAAAATGGCCAACCAACGGCCAAACTAAATAACCTTGATTGTGTGGGCGAAAAACAAACATCTAGTGTCACCCCCACTATTCTTTCCAGCATAGCTGCCACATAGGGACCCCCTTGTCCTTTGACCTTGCCAGTTTCCTTCCAGCCACCACCTGCTGTATCATAAAGTCCTTGTATTGTATGTCTTTATTTATATAGCGCCATTAATGTACATAGCGCTTCACAGTGTAATACATGTGGTAATCAAATAAAAACAATAATATAAATAACCAAGATCATGGTAATAAGTGCTTCAGACATAAAGTAACATTAGTAAGAGATGTCCCTGCTCCGATGGACTTACAGTCTAATTGGTAGGTAGGGGAACGTACAGGACAGTAAGGAGGAGTGTCTGGTATGGTCTGCAGGGGGGCCAAGCTTTAGTATCATGTGTTCAATATCCACAGTGCTATTCATATGCTTCTTAACAATGTGTCTAAGGTGGGTCTTAAGGTGGATAGAGAGGTTGCTATCGGGTACTTAGGGGAAGGGCATTCCAGAGGTTCGGGGCAGTCATTGAAAAAGGTTTAAGGCGGGAGGGGGCTTTAGGTACAAGGTGGGTAGAGAAGACATACCTTGAGAAAACGCAAGAGTCTGGATGGTGCATACGAGAATTAGGTGAGAGATGTAAGGGAGGGGGGCAGAAGAGTGTAAGCTTTAAAAGTGAGAGATAATGGAGGTGTGAGATCGGATTTGATCGGAATTTGACCTTAGAAGTATCCTGCCCCCATGCACAGATCGAACAACGCATTGCCAGCAAAGATATTGTAAAAATTCCCAGGTAACATACAGCCTAGCAGGTTGAAAACAGCCAGGTTTACTGAGCACACACCAGAAGGCTGATGTGATATCAGCCTTGGTGACGAATGCTGGCTGGTCTGCGTCCCTTACCAACTTCCCTGCTCTATCAACAACATGTTATTGGACACTGCACAACTCCCTATCAATTCCCATCGTTACTGACAATCCTCCCAGAGCAAGGAAGTAATTATGATGAGATACCTCACCTCAGAGCAGGGGATGCTGAATGGGTCCGCATTCGCTCTCACCACCTCCACATGCATTTCCATGATTTAAGATTCTTCCTACAACGGGGACTACACCTTGTGAAAGGGGATCCAAACAATTTCAAATCCCTCCCATTCTTTTTCTCTCCTTGCCTGCACCACCGCTGGACTCTCACCACTAGCAAACATCCCCACCCCCAATTGCCACGCCCTGTACCCCAGTCTGAGGTTAACAAGTACTAACGTTGGCGTCCATCACGGTGACCACCTGTCCCATCGATCCATCTCCCCGCCTGCTCCACCAAGTACCCCCCTACCACTGTCTGGCCCTCCGCCCACACCCGGATACGCCCTGCACCAGAGGAAACAGGGTAATGGTTGCTGCTTGTGAGCTGCACTCGGAGAGGACCCCTCATCAAAATCTCCGGGCTTTATTTTCCCGAAAATATTATCCGATAGTGAACATTTAACTGGAGATAAAAATCGTTTTGAAATATCTGTTTATATGTGTATCCATTTTACAACGCTACTTCTGACTCGTACAGCGCTGCTTTATTGTCAAAATGATATTTTAAAAAATATATATATAACCGGTAATATATTACTCCAGTACGTATTTTAATATATTTTAGGTAAATTTACGCCTAAAAGCTTGCATGAGTTGCTTTCATCTCTGGCTTTAAAGGGGTTAATTGTAAAAGTCTACCATACTGGCATAAACATACACGTCCAGGGCTTTGAGTTATGAATCAATCTTAAGGAAATCATGTCACCTCTTTTTAAAGTGACCATAAAAAGACAAATTATACTGTAGATCAGTTATTCTATTAATAAAAATAAGAAGGAAATCATGGATTCCCAACAAGGGGCTATATGTCTGTCCCAGGACCCTACTCCCCCGTATCCTTATTATTAAATAAGAGACAAGACATTGAATATGGTGGGTAAAGGCCTAGCATTGTTTTATTCATAATAATCAACTGAAATATCACGTAACATTCCTAGCCTTCCAACACAAGGAGATACAGAATCCTTTCAAACAACCAAACCACTCTGCTCTCAGCCAAGAGCATAACTCCTACTGTACAACCCATCAATATATGACCGCCACCCTCGGACTATTTGAAACCTCAACAGACTGATTCAACAACACAATGAACCCCTTTCGATTCACCTTGCAACCACCCCATTTACAGATGTCTTGACTTAGCCATGCCTCGAGCTGGACCCCACCCTCCCATCCCCAGAACACACCATACAGCTTCTTGGGGAAATTAACAGCCACAGCTGTATTTATTACAACAGTAAGTATCCATATCATCCCAACTAGGACCCAACAGATGTCTCTGCTCGTCACCTATGGAGGTCCGAGGGATACCCTCAGCTTGTGCTTATCGCCATTCGTACCTTAGTCTGAATGCCACAAGCCCCCTATCGGAAGATCACACCATCACACCCAATTGGTACCAACTAGTCTGGAATAGTACCCCAAACGCCTTCCACAAATTCCATCTGGAAGGTCACCACCATTCCGGCTTGCCCAGCCTGACTGGTACTGCCTTCCGCCAACTAAAGTACTTCTAGGTCTTGGCCTCCCTCCAGAGCCATACTGACTGAGTCACCCTCCCAGAGTAACCTTAACTCCCGCCACCAGCAAGTCATTTAACAGGCCTAATCTGCCTTGCAAATGCCACTATTCTCACTGCCTTCTCTAAATGCTTGTGCCACACTAAATCAGTTAGCATTCCTGATACTGACAATGTACCTCATCCTCTCGAAACACGACTTTTCAGCCCCCCTTCAGGTCCTCATGCCTTATTGCAATTCCCCCTAAATCCCGCTGTGTCATTTCAGGCTACACGCCACGCAACAGAGGAGTCACCCTCTGACCAGATTCAAATCCCCTGAGTAACCTGGTCACTATCCGCCCTATGTTCCACGGCATGCTCCTCCTTAAATCCAGCTATGGTGACCCCTGCCAAGTCCTCTCGTCCCCCCCACTGCAGAAACTTATATAGGGGGCCCTACCCCTTTCCCCTAGCAATAACTAGGCAGCATTTGGGCCCCAACAAAACCCCTTACTATCCACCCAAAACACTCCTGGCCAACTGTCCTATCCCAAACTGTCTGGCCTATGCTTTTTGCTTTCCTGCCCTCGGGCACAATGAATCTATCTGCCATAGCCAACTTCAGAGGAGCTTGCCCTGGAAAAAACAATTAACCAACTCACACCAGGAACTCTTTTTAACAGTTTGCACAGGGTCTAAACATAACCTTTAAAACACCCCATACCACGTGGCAACTTTTTTATAGCTGCCTCTGTCTAGGCCCAATCTAGTTGCTTCATTCAGGGCCGCCCACAATTCAAAAGAATGGGACTTATTATCAAGTCACCAAACCCGCTATCTTTGCACATCATCTTCAAAACCTTCTAACCTGAAACAGAACACTGCTGTCCCATCCCTCGTATCAGAATAAGGAGCACCACATGAGCCTACCTGCTCGTACTCTCTCATCCGCCTACAGGACAGATCACACTGCTCATAGCTCTCACCCCCTCCTAACATGACAGAATGATCCCACTGCCCGTATCTCTCACCCGCCTTACAGACAGCATCCCACTGCCCGTACTTTCTCATCCGCCTTCAGACATATCACACTGCTCATATTCTCTCACCCTCCTAACAGGACAGATCCCCTGCCCGTACTCTCTCACTCCCGCCTTACAGGACAGATCACACTGCCCGTACTTTCTCACCCGCCTTACAGGACATCACACTGCCCGTATTTCTCTCACCCGCCTTACGGTGACAGATCACACTGCACCCTACTCTCTCACTCACCCGCGCCTTACCAGACAATCACACCTGCTTGTACTCTCTCACCCCGCTACAGGACAGATCACACTGCCCGTACTCTCACCCTCCACCCGCCTTACCGGACCGATCACACTACACTGCTTTTACTACTCTCACCCCGCACCCGCCTTACAGGACAGAATCCCCACTGCCCATACTCTCTCACCCGCCTTACAGGACAGATCCCACTGCCCTACTCTCTCACCCCTCCATACACCGGATAGATCCCACTGCCCGTACTCTCTCACACCGCCTTACATACGATTCCCTGCCCGTACTCTCCTCCTTCCGCCTTACAGGATGATCCCACTTGCCCATACTCTCTCCTCACCCCCCCCGCCTAACCGGACAATCCCACTGCCCCTACTCTCTCATCACCCACGCCTTACCGGACAGATCCCACTGCCTTACTCTCTCACCCGCCTTACAGACAGATAACACTGCGCCCGTACTCTCCTCACCCGCCTTACCGGACAGATCCCACTGCCTGTACTCTCTCACCCCCTTACAGGACAGATACACTGCCCTACTCCTCTCACCTTGCCTTACAGACAGATCCCACTGCCCGTACTCTCTCACCCACCTTACTGGACAGCTCACACTGCCCCTTCTCTCTCACTCCCACCTTACAGGACAGATCCCACTGCCCTTACTCCTCTTCACCCCCACCTTACCTGGAGCAGTCCCACTCCGTACTCCACCCACCTTACGACAGTCCCAACTGCCCCTACTCTCTCACCTGCCTACATACAGATCCCACTCCCCGCCCTTACCTCTCCTCACCCGCCTAACAGAACAGATCACTGCCCGTACTCTCTCACCCCTCACAGGACAGATAGCCCACCTGCCCATACTCTCTTCACCCCGCCTAACATGACAATCCCACTGCCCATACCCTCAACACCGCCTTACATGACAATCCCACTGCCCATACTCTCCACCTCCGCCTTACCGGATAGATCTCCCACTTCCCGTACTCGCTCCCGCTCTCCCCCGCCTTACTGACAGATCCCACTCCTCCCATATATCTCTCACCCTGCCATAAAACCGCCTATCAATCCCACCTGCCCGTACTCTCTCACCCCTCCCACCTTACCAGGTCCGATCCCACTGCCCATACTCTCTCCACTCCCCTCTTACGGATTTGCTAAGGGGATATTTTAGAAAAATTATGATTTATTCCCATGCCCGTACTCTCTCCAACCCTCCGTTACAGGACATATCCCACTGCCCATACTCTCTCACCACTCCCACCCGCCATCCGTATAGATCCCACTGCCCGTACTCTCTCACCGCACTTCAGGACAGATCCACTGCCCCATACTCTCTCACCCGCGACCGGATAATTCCACTGCCCGTACTCTCTCATCCGCCTTACAATAATAGATCCCACTGCCCATACTCTCCACTCCCTTACAGACAGATCCCACTAGCCCTCTCTCTCACCCCCTTACCGACAAACCCCTAGGCCCGTACTCTCTCACCCCCTTACCCGGACAACATCCCACTGCCCGTACTCTCTCCCCGCCTTACCGGATACGATCCCACTGCCTGTACTCTCTCACCCTCACCCGCCTTACAGGACAGATCCCACTGCCCGTACTCTCTCACCCCCACCCCCCTTAACGGATAGATCCACTGCCTGACTCTCTCACCCCCTTACAGACAGATACCCTGCCCGTCCTCTCTCACCACTCTCCCACCCTGCCTTACAGACAGATCCCCACTGCCCGTACTCTCTCACCCACCTCTGGACAATCCCACTGCCCGGTACTCTCCATACCCCCCCTCCCTACTGGACAGATCCCACGGCCTTCCTCTCTACCCACCTTACGGACAAATCCCACGCCCTACTCTCTCCCTTCCTTACAGACAGATCCCACTGCCCGTACTCTCCACTCACCCGCCTTACAGGACCGATCCCACTGCCCCGTGACTCTCCTCACCCCCGCCTTAACGGACCATCCCATTCCCATACTCGACTCATCATCCACCCACCCTCCTTCCTTCACCCGCCTCCGGACCAGATCCCACTGCCCCAAGTACTCTCACCCCGCCTACAGGACAGATCCTCACCTTCCGCCGTACCCTCTCTCAACCCCTACAGGACAGATCCCACCTGGCCATACTGCTCTCACCCTTCCTTACGGAAACCTTACGGAATCACAACTATGCCCAGTAACTCTCTCACAAAAAAAACCTCAGCCGACAGGACCAGAACCCCACTCAAACCATAGCCCGTACTCCTCTCACCCACCTTACACGGACCGATCCCCCCCCCACGCCCCATCCACCTCCTAACTGCATACCTCACCCGCCTTAAGACAATAGTCACCTGCCGTACTCTCCAGCTCACCCGTACAGAGCACGACCCCAACTGCCCGTACTCTCTCACCCCCACCGCCTTACCGGACGATCCCATGCCCTACTCTCTCACCTCACACCTCTCCACCTCGACGATCCCACTGCCCTTACTCTCTCCACCCCCCCTTACAGGACATCACACTGCCTTACTCCATCTCTCACTCCCCCCTTACAGCGATCACACTGCCCGTACTCAATCTCACCACCCCTACAGACAACCCCACTGCCCCGTACTGCTCTGCACCCTCCTTACGACAGTATCCTCTGCCCTACTCTCGCCCTCTCACCCACCTTACAGGACAGATCCTACCCATTGCCCCATACCTCGTCACCCACCCCCTTACTGGAGATCCCCTGCCCATACTCTCTCACTCCCCCCTCCTACCGGACGATCCCACTGCCCTACTCCTCTCACCCTTCTCTACAGGACGATCACCTGCCTGTAAACCTCTCACCTCGTACAGACCACCACTCTACTCCCCACCCCGCCGTACAGGACAGATCCCACTGCCCGTTACTTCTCTTCACCACCCGCCTACAGACTCGATACCTCACCCCCTACAGCTGCCACAATGAAGATCCCACTTGCCTACTCTCTCACCCCCTTACATGAAGATATCACTGCCGTACTCTCCCCCCGCCTACCAATATCTTACCTTACGCGCTCAACAATTCCACTGCCCGTACTCTCTCACCCCGCTTCCATTCTGGACTCTACGCACAGGAAATCCACTGCCTGTACTAAAAAGTGAAAAAGGATGGCGAAGGCGCCCAGACCGAATCCCCGCAGGAAAAAAAGATACTCTCAGTAATAATAAGATTAAACTCGATTAATTCTTACAGACATACAGACCTCCACTCGTTTCACACCAGATGAATGCTTTCCCAAGGAGTACAAGGAATGGTTAGAGGAATTCACACACGCCTGTAACTCTCGTTGATTGTCCTTTCCTGCCTGGTTGTTTTAAGTCCTCCAGCCACGCCCCCCCGCCCTTCTACCTCGCGCGTCCTTTTCCTTCGCTGTGCTTGCCGTTTCCATGTTCTGCCCTCTACTAAAAGATGGTAGCAAGTATCCAACTTTATTTTTCCCTACCTTTTTACTCCACAATCCATTCCGTTGGGTTCCAATCCGTCCTCTATCCGTGCGGATTATCCCAAAAACCGGGTCAGATATTTCTCAGAATCCGCGCTTACCTAGTATCCCCTAGTTTTAATAAACCCTCAAAATTCCATTGTTTCAATCCACAAGGTTTTACCTGATCGGCCCCCTTAGCAAACAACACCCATCCCTATTGAATTTAAACCCCACACATCCATCCTTGGCATCCGCATGACAGTGGATTTAATCTCCGTGATATCCGCCCAATGTCCCATGCCGCGAGAGTTTTCCACTAACATTCCACCCCCTTTGCTGAACTCCATCTGAATTTAAAACTCCCAATATCCCACGCACCTGTCAAAATCTGCACCCCCTGCCGAATCTAATCAGAATTAGTAGTGGCTTGGATGAAAGCAGTCTTAGTCAATAGTGCCCAAAGTCATGTCGTAGCTCAAAGGCAACATATCTTTATCTCTTAAATGGTCAATGGATGGAAGTGAAGTACCCATAATTGTTCCACTGTATTAATCATTAGTAAACCACAACACCCTTGATTTGGATACAATTGTGGGGCACCACTCCCTAAGAAAAGAACTAGAAGAAGTTAAGAGAAGAGCCATCACCCAAAATTAATAAAGGGGGTGGACCATCGGCTTACTGCACCACACACCCTTTATTCTAGCAATACCCCCGGTATGTACCTGACAGATATCCTGAATGCGCCGCTCCTCACCTCTGACAAGCCCCGGTTGCTTTGCTTCCCAGCCTGGTTGTTCATCCTGGCTGAACGGTCGGCTGATCTTTGTTGAATGATTAGCATTTTAATAGCTGCATGCTTCGCGTTGTCTACCAGATGGCATAATCATATTGTAATGCAGTATATATATATATATACTGTTCATGTATGCAGCCACAGAATAAATGCTTCAAATCCCTGCCTTAAAATCCCCAATGCACTCGGGCAGAAAAAACCGTCACAAATACCTAATACCCCACACCGGGTATACCCGATTCGTGGGACTCAGCCGAGCTCGAATAAAGTGGTCGCCAGTGTCGAGGAAGGTAGCTTAATTTAATTTATTACATTACAAAAGGCGTTAAAGAGGGGATATTATACTATATAAAATTTGGGGGACAGTAAACAAGTAGCTTTCAAAAGACTTGCATCCCATGGGCAGCCAATGGGTAATATCCATTAAGGTGGAAGGAAAGGAGATTCACAGCACAAAGGAAAAGGGTTCTTAACATAAGGGAAGTTACAATGTGGCATTCATGACCCATGTAGACGTGATGCAGATAAAAGATTTGTTCAAAAGAAAGGTTTGACATTTTTTAGAAAAGGAAAGGATACAGGGATATACCAATAAATATACATGGGAAGGAATTTTATTCCAGGGATTTTATCTGATTGCCATTCTTGCGTCAGAAGGATTTATTTTTCCCCCGTATGAAGATATCATTGGATAATGTGTCACTGGGGTTTTTTGTTTGCCTTCCTCTGGATCAATATACTGTATACGGATATGATAAGTATCTGTCGTGTTAAATTTTGCATAGGTTTGAACTGATGGGCGTACAGTATGTCTTTTTTTCACCTCATCTACTATGTTACCATGTAACCCCTCCCAATTCCAGTAACAATGTCCCAAAATCCTCCTGCAAGATTGAATCCGCACTAGTCCGCTGATCCCATGCCAGCTCCCTACCCTGTGGAATCGCCATCCATCTGAGGATCTCAAAAATGAGATCCGCCAAGAGGATTCCGGAAGCCGCAAAACACCGCAACCCCCGCCCCCCCACGCATTGTCACCTCTACATTACCCCCTGTTTGAATCTATGCTTTCCAGCTGTCAACCAGGGCAACATTTCGCCCCACTTTAAGCCCTGCCAATTAACCATGCCGCAGACACTCGGTCCTCAGATCCAGTTGGGGATCCACTAGGGGCGAAGATCACTTTTCTCTCCATCCGCCCAACGGGTAAAGAAGTCCTGTGATCCAGATGAACGTGTTAAACTTTTTCCTGAAACAATGGGGAAAAAACTTTAAAATCAGTCAATGTAAGCTTCCCCCTTCAGTCCAGGGATTCTGGGTAATGACATGTCGTCAGCACCAGTGTACTAAAAAAAACAAATAGACCACTCACGGCAACGCCTTCACAGTTGTGGTGACTGGGTAGCTGTGCTAAAGAGGATTCGCTAAACTTTCAACTTAACTTCTTCGCCAGCTCCTCAAGACAACCCGGGCGACTACGCCCGTCTGGTACTACGGCCGCTGGAGCCAAGCAATGAAACAACTCCCACTGCAAATGGAAATGCTCATCAATGGGTTCTCAAACACTGACCCCCCCCCCCCCCTCCCCCCCGACCCCCCCCCCCCCCACCCCCCCCCCCCCCCCACCCACCCAACCTGCTAGTTTTTCAGATATCTTCGTCCTCATCCCAAGGTGGCTCAGTCAAAGCCTGAGCTCTGATTGGTTCACCTGTGGCTGAACACAGGTATATCCTGACAACCTGAACTGTTTTGGGTGTCCTTGAGAACTGGAGTTGAAGGCAAGCCGTGCACGAAACACATTGCAGGCCTACCCACCTCTCCTAAACAGCACATTGCAGGCCTATCCCACTCTTTAACACCGCACATGCGGCCTATCCTACCTCTCCTAACACAGCACATTGTGCAGGCCTATCCTACCCACTCTTCTAACACAGCACATTGCAGGCCTATCCTTAGGTGACCAGGTGTCCCGGTTTAGCCGGGACAGTCCCCCGTTTTTTTAAAACCTCTGTCCCGTTTTTTTAGTCCCGTCCCCGGCTACCCTGCAGGCTGTAAAAATGTTTCCGTTTTTTCGTGTCTTTTTTCTGCTTTTGGACCATCAGAGCAGGGGGGGGCAGCAGCGAGCAGACAATCATGGAGGAGAGCCAGGGCCGGGTCTTGAGCTGCGGAGCCCCGTCAGTGAGACCCGGAAAGTGTCAGTGAGACTCTTCAGGTGTCCTGCCTGCCGGGCTCAAGATGGCGTCCCACCCACAGGTATTGTTCGAATGGGGCACAGACACACACTCATCCAATGGGGGAGGGGAGAGAGACACAGATAGAGGCACATGCACAGCATTGGGAAGACACAGAGAGACACACAGGCACACATGGGGAGAGACACAGAGAAGAGGCACAGGCACAGGCCAGGCCAGCATGGGGAGAGACACACAGGCACAGCATGGAGAGACCAGAGAGACACAGGCACCGCATGGGGAGAGACCGAGAGAGCCACAGGCACAGCATGTTGAAGCACAGATAGAGGCACAGGCACAGCATGGGGTAGAGGCAACAGAGAGAGGCACAGGCACAGCATGGGGAGATACACAGAAGACACAGGCATCAGCATGGGGAAAGACACAGAGAGATGCCAGGCACAGCAGGGGAGAGACACAGAGAGAGGCACATCACAGCATTGTGAGAGGCCAGAGAGAGGCACAGTCAACAGCATGGGGAGAGACACAGAGAGACACAGCACAGCATGGGGAGAGACACAGAGATAGGCACAGGCACAGCATGGGAGAGGCACAAAGAGCGGCACAGGCACATCATGGTGAAGACACACAAGGGAACACAGGAACAGCATGGGAAGACACAGAGAGACACAGGCACAGCATGGGGGTAGACACAGGCACAGCATTGGGAGATGCCAGGAGAGCACAGGCACCTCATGGGTAGAGACAGGAGAGACCATAGGCACAGAAATGGGGAGAGACACAGTCACAGCCATGGGGAGAGAAGAGAGAGTACACAGGCACAAGCATGGGGAGAGACAGAAAAGAGGACACAGCACAGCATGGGGATAGACACAAGATAGACACAGGCACAGCATGGGGAGAGACACAGAGAGACACACAGGCACAGCATGGGGAGAGACAGAGAGATGTTCCCGGCACAGCATGGGGAGGAACACAGAGAGAGGCACAGGCACAGCATGGGTAGATAGCCAGAGAGATGCACAGGCACAGCATGGGGAAGGCACAGCGAGAGGCAACAGGCACCGCAATGGGGAGAGGCACAGGCACAGCATGGGGAAGAGACAGAAGAGAGACACACACAGGCAAAGCATGGGGAAGAGGCACACAGAGAACACAGGCCAGCATGGGGATAGGCACGAGAGAGGCACATGCACAGCTGTGGGAGATACATAGAGGAGAACAGGCACAGCCATGGGGAGAGACAGAGATAGAGGCAACAGGACAGAAACAGCATGGGGAGAGACAATATAGAGAGACACAGCACAGCATGGGGAGAGACATATAGAGAGACACAGGCACAGCATGGGGGAACAGAGCGAGGCACAGGCACATCATGGGGAGAGACACAGAGAGAGGCAAACAGGCCAGCATTGGAGAGGCGCAGGAGGCACAAAGGCACAGCATGGGGAGATAACCCACACAGAGAGAACAACAGGCACAGCATGGGGAGAGGCACACAGAGAGAGACACAGGCACAGCATGGGGAGAAGCACAGAAGAGTCACAGGCAACCCCGCGTGGGAGAGATGCAACGCATGGGGAGAGGTGCACGCATGGGGAGAGACACCGAGATAGGCCGGCACAGCATGGGGAGAGACCCAGAAGAGGCATCAGGCATACAGCATGTGGGAGAGACACCGAGGAGGCACAGCAACAGCATGTGAGAGACACAGAGAGAGGCACAGGCACAGCATGGTGAGAGACACAGAGAGAGGCACTAGGCACAGCATGCGAGAGACACAGATAGAGGCACAGGCACCGCATGGGCAGAAGGGCACAGCATTGGAGAGGGGCACGCATGGGGAGAGACACAGAGAGAGGCAACAGGCATACAGCATGGGGAAGACACCGAGAGAGGCACAGCACAGCATGGGGAGAGGCACAGAGCACAGCATGGGGAGAGACACAGAGAAGAGGCACAGCACAGATGGGAGATACACAGAGAGAGAGAGAGACACACACAGGTCACAATCATGGGGAGAGACACATATAGAGGCAAGGCACGCAGGGGGAGAGACCAGATGAGAGGCACAGGCACCAGCATGGGGAGAGACAGATAGTACAACAGGCACAGCTGGGGAGTAGACAACACAGAGAGAGAACACAGGCCAGCCAAATGGGGAGAGGCCACAGGCACAGGCGATGGGGGAGACACAGAGAGAGGCACATGCACAGCATTGTGGAGACAACACAGAGAGACACAGGGCACATCATGGGGAGAACACAGAGAGAGCACAGGCACAGCATTGGGAGATACCAAACAAAAGAGAGAGAGACACGGCACAGCATGGGAGAGGCACGGCCACGCATGGGGAGAGACAGAGAGAGCACAGTCACGCATGGTGAGAGCAGAGAGAGCGGCAAGGCACAGCATGGGGTAGAACACACAGAGAGACACAGGACAGCATGGGAGAGACAACAGAGAGAGGCAAGCATGGGGAGAGCCCAGAAGGACAGCATATGGGGGAGAGAACAGAGCGACAACAGGCACACAATGGGGAGAGGCAAGAGAATAGACCCAGGCACAGCATGGGGAGAGGCACAGGCACAGCATGGGAGAGGCACAGAGAGAGACACAGGCACAGCATGTGGAGAGGCACAGGCACATCATGGGGCGAGACACAGAGAGAGGCACAGCTTGGTGGATAGACCAGAGAGAAGGTCAACAGGCACAGCCTAGGGAAGAGCACACGGCACAGCATGGGGATAACAGAGAGAGGCACAGCATGGGGAGAGACACAGAAGAGGCACGCAGGCACAGCATATGGAGAGGCACAGCACAGCATGGGGAGAACACAGAGATAGCACACACGGCACAGCATGGTGAGAGACACAGAAGAGCACAGCACGCCATGGGAGAAGACACAGAAGAGGCACAGCACAGCATGGGGAGAGACCAGAGATAGGCACCAGGCCCAGCATTGGAGAGGCACAGAGAGAGCACAGGCACACCCCCCCAAAAAAAAAACTGGGGGAGAGACAACAGAGAGACAACACATACACAGCATGGGGAGATACACTAGAGATGCCAGGCACAGCATGGGGAAGAACACAGAGAGGCACAGGCACATCATGGTATATACACAGAGAGACACACAAGACACAGCAATGGGAGATACACGAGATAGGCCAGGCACAGCATGGGGGAGAACAGAGAGAGGCACAGGCCACAGCGTGGGAGGACACAGAGAGAGCCCAGTCACAGCATTGGGAGAGACAACAGATGAGGCACAGGCACAGCGTGGGGAGAGAGGCACAGCAATGGGGAGAGGGGCACAGCATTGGAAGAGGGGCACCGAGGGGGGGGGGAGAGATAGACAAAGAATGGGGAGAGAGACAGATTGGGGGGGAGACCAGAGAATTGGGGACAGAGAATGGAGGGGGACAGAGAAAAGGGGGGGAGAACAGAGAAGGGGTGGAGGTGAGAGAGAGACAACATGAGCATTGAGGGGAGAGAGAGCAGAGAATGGAGGGGAGAGAAGAGACAGAGAATTTGCTTTTTATCTCTCTATCGACCGTTTACTTGTTCCCTCTCTCGACCTACTAATGGGGAGAGGCCAGAAGAATGGGTGGGATATCCCCCTACTTGTGGAGAGACCCCGAGAGAGTCCCATGCCCACATTGGAGATGACACAGAGCATAGGCGACCCAGGCACATCATGGGGAGAATGCACAGGCACTGCATGGGGAGAGACCCGATAGACACACAGACACCCATGGGGAGCGAGGCACGCGCATGGGGAGAGGTGCAAAACAGCATGGGAAGAGGGCACAGATTGGTGTGGGGCTTAGACAAAGAATGGGGGAGAGAGACAGAATGGGGGGTGATACACGAGAATGGGGGACAGAGAATGGAGGGGAGACAGAGAAAGGGGGGGGGAAGAGAGCCCGAGTAATGGAGGGGAGGAGAGAACAGAGAATGGAAGGGAGAGAGATACAGAGAAATGGGGGGAGAGAGAGACAGAGAATTGGGGGGAAGAGACAGAGAAATGTGTGGGGAGAGACAAAATAATGGGGAATAGATAGAGACACAGAATGGGGGGGGAGAGAGAGACACAGACAGAGAATTGGGAGAGAGAGACACACAGAATGGGGTGGGTGGGAGAGAGAGACAGACAGAGAATGGAGGGGAGGGAGAGACGAGAATAGGTGGTGGGGGGAGAGAGACAGGAATGGGGGGGCTATCCTGGTCTGGTAGAGCTCGCTCGCCTGGTTGATGGCTACCGAGCAAATTTGGTAGGCGCTCTCTCCTGGGTTTCGCTATAGCGAGCTCTCCAGCCATTGGCTGGGATCAGCGACACAGAATGTATGGGCAGAGAGACAGAGACATGGCGGTGAGATAAGACAGAAGCATGGGGGGAGAGAGACACTGACTGGGGGGGACTAGAGAGACAAAGAATGGGGGAAGATAGAGACACAGATGGTGGGTGGTGAAGAGAGAGAGAGCCAGAGCATGGGTGAGAGAGCGACACACACAGACTGGGTGGGGGAGAGAGATACAGAGAATGGAGGGGATAGAGAACAAGAATATGGCGTGTGGGAGAGAGACAGAGAATGGTGGGGTAGATAGACTTTGGGTGAGCAGGCATTGCGGTTAGATAGAGATGTGGATGAGAGAGAGGATTGGTGAGGACTCGTAAATGTGGGGTCTCGTCTCTCTCCATTTATCTCTTTTTTTCTT